>CM031612.1:80652690-80657690 GCA_018398815.1 Conus ventricosus
TTTTAATAAATAATAATAATAATAATGAATACTTAATATAGCGCCTATTCTCGGCTAGAGGCCAAGCTCTAAGCGCTTTACAATCAACACTCGTTTACACAACGGGCTGCCTACCTGGGTAGTGCCGTCTGAAGAGCTGCCAGCTGGCGCTTCATTCAGTCGTTTCCCGTGTCAACCAATCAGTATCGTTCGATATCGATCACTCATTTTCCCTACTTCCTTCATTCTTTCCATTTCTCACGCAGGGTGCATGCTATGTGTAACGTGTCATCCATACCAACGGCCGAACTGGCCTACTCTTCCGAAAGTTGGTACTGGGATTTTACGTGTGTGCAAGATGTTATGCATGCGTTCACACACGGAACCTCGGTTTATAGTTTCATTCGAAGGACTGTATGGGAAATGGAGTCAGAACCAATGTTAACTCCAAGGGAAAAATCCCCCTGTACCGAAACGCCCCGGCGGAGGTTCGAACCCGCAACCCCAGGATCACCAAGATTACGAGTCAGGCGCTCTACCAACTGAGCTATTCCGGCTCCCAGCCAAGGGAGATCCAATTCAGTTACCTTTTTGGTGTTGAAGAATTGACTGCAGATGGCAGGACTGGCATGATCATATCTGTAGTAGTGACATTTTTGCGCAGTACAGACTTTGGAACAAACGCATATGATATAACAATATATTAATATGGGTGTAAATCAGGAGCGCACTACCTAAGGTCAGTCTTGATATTGGTGTTTTCTGACAATGTTTGTCATTGGTTTGGGTACAATACCGTGAGTGAAAATGAACTGACCGCTTATGTCCTCCAGCCAAGGGAGATCCAATTCAGTTACCTTTTTGGTGTTGAACACATACATATATATATACACACACATACACATGCACGCACGCACGCACAAGCACACGCACACACACACACACACACACACACACACACACACACACACACACACACACCGCGCGCGCGCGCGCGCGCGCGCGCGCGCACACGCGCGAGGATAATATATATATATATATATATATATATATATATATATATATATTATATATATATATATATATATATATATATATACAACAACCTAATAAATTCCAAGGATAAGTACCGAGCACCGTTCCAGCAACTTACAGATATACTATATATATATATATATAATATATATATATATATATATATATATATATATATATATATATAGCATGAACATTTCTTTGTTAATAGCCAACAAATCTCTTAATGCTTGAGCTCCAACCTGATGAGAGAGAGAGAGAGAGAGGAGAGAGAGAGAGAGAGAGAGAGGAGAGAGAGAGAGAGAGAGAGAGAGAGAGAGAGAAGCAATGAAGTGTAAAAACAGGATGCATGGGGGGAAATCCGCGGTGAGAGGATCATGTTGCCCCAACGAATGTGTGCAGAATCGCTTGTCGGAATCACTTCAGTTGACACAAGAATTGCAAAAAGGTCTAAATGGAGAGAGAGAGAGAGAGAGAGAGAGAGAGAGAGAGAGAGGAGAGAGAGAGAGATTCAGATTCAGATCTTTATTCTGTTAGGCCATAGCCCCTCAGAAGGGAGTACAACGATAGAACAATATTCTGTAACGAAAGCAAAGAAGCAAACAAAATAAAGCATAACCACAAAAACAATCTTTTTAAGGTTTAAACCTTCGAAGCATTAATCAATTCCACTGCATATAGTTTGCTATTTGCAAATGCTACTACACAGAAATAACAATCAAGAATACACTGATGAAAAATTAACCTATGCTGCGACAAACCTCCGAATCTTACATGCTTTGCTCAAATACAATGCGAACTGCTTTACAAGTGTTTCATTCCTTGGTGTCATTAGCATAATTAACTTAAATAAGCATGGTTGTCTATAGTATTTTTTGCGGAATAAACTCTTGTCGAACATTACTTAGTTCCTGGCAAGAGAAAATAAAAGAACTTCATTACCAAGTGCCTCGTGGCATAATGGCAAAGGAGATTACCATCACCGCGTTGTCTATAGCAATCGACATGTCTATTTATTTCTGTGATTCCGAATCTAAAATTTGTTAATATGTATCTCAAATATTTGTCGAGGGTCATAGAAAAATACACGGGCACATTATGCTCTGCGTTTAACATACGATAGATGTTAACCCTGTCACTTTCCTGAACATGAGAATAACAGCTTTGCCATCTACAATCAGTTAATCTCTGACAAAAATTCAATAATAAAACTAGCTATGTCTCCGACGCCGTGACTTTCCCATACAAAGCCAAATCCACACTCATACAGCGTTGGTCTTACTCGCGAGGCCAACTCATCTTGCATCTGGCATCCATGTTGTAAGCTTTATGGGGTAACCTATGTGGCTGCATTCTTGTTAACTTTAAACCCAATAACGAATTGAGCTGACTACAGATGCTAAATACATAGGATACCTATTTGTCTCCACATACACTAAATCATTAGGCGTATGCATAGATACTCCCAAAAACTTTTTTCAATGCATATAAATGAATCTTCTCCACTTCAAAAGCAGCACTGCTGATACCCCACAACTCAGCACCACAACTCAGCACCATATTGTACTATTGGTTGAATTTGAGATTCAAATAATTTTAGAAATAGTGACAAAGAATTGCTATTCAGTATTGTCAATTTTTTCATAATACATAACGAGGCGTATTTAGCTGTGCTCAGAAGATCTTTGCAGGCAAATGTAAAGCTCAAGCGTGTTGAAAAGAATATACCCAAATATTTGTACACATTTACTACTGGCAATGTATTTCCATTATACATCCATCTTTCACTTGCAGCAAGGTAACTCCTTTCTGAACACTAATATGTTACTTTTAGTCATGTTAACCTTTAACTGAAGTGAAGCAGAAGCCCTTGCTGAACTGTTCAGTTATGTTGCAGACCAATAATAGTTTCGGACAACAATCCCAAACACCATCAGCTAAAAGGAGAATGAATATCTCTAAAACATCATTTACAAACCGTACGCCATGTCTTCCAGAATGTATAACTTCAAAGCGTTAATTCATTAATAAATAATGAGAACAAAATAGGGCTGCAAACATCTGGTTTTTACTCCAGATGTACAGTATATGTAATCTGTAAGGCAGCCTCCACATCGTACTTTTGTTTTTACAGAATCACACATGCTAATAATACACTTACATAATTTACCCCTAGCACCATTTTTAAACAAAATAGGCAAAAGGATACTTCTATTTTAAAGGAATCGAATGCTTTCTCAAAATCTGTAAGGCTACATATATTTTACGATTCAATCCAAACTGCTTTTCAACAAACCACATTAAAGTGAACATATGATCAATTGTTGAATAATTCTCTTTAAATCTGCTTGAAATTCGCCAGTTAGATTATTTTCTTCTTCCCATCCCTGGAGTCTTCTATTAATAACAGTGCTATACAATTTACTACATACATTACTCAAACATATACCTCGATAGTTGTTTGGGTCATTGGCATCACCCTTTTTATATAAAGGAAGGACAATTGACTCTGCCCAAATTTCTGGAAAAAGACCCCTGTCAAACAAAGTATTAAAAAGCCTTTTTAGAAAACCAATCACCAATTCTGACTTACAAGCGTTTTTAATTATCTCTCCAGTTATTCCATCTGGTCCAGGAGCTTTGCCATTTTTTTTTGTTTTCGTAATGACAATACATTTTCCTCATTTGAGATAGGGCGATTAAAAGGACAGCTATCACTATCGTTGCCAGCTTTTTCGTCATCGTTACGTTGCTGTGTTATAAGATTACCAACAATCGTTTCTTTCAAGCAGCTCTTTAAAATGTTCAACCAGCTCTCCAAAGTAATTATCATTTAAAGGCTGTTTCTTGCCACCTCTAATCTTCCTTACTGTGTTCCAGAAATCTTTCTGAGAATCTATAGATGTTACTAACTTTTCTAACAATGCCGTGTTAAAAGCTCTTTTTTTTCGTTTCCAAAAGATGCTTGTATTCACGCCTAGCATTACAGTACAAAACTCGATCAGTTGAAAGTAAGGTACGATTTGATTTACTTAGTAATCTTCTAGCCTTGCTTTTACTTTGACGACACTCAGTGTCATACCGATCATCATATCCCCTATGCCCATCTACATTTATTCGCTTTATCATACATTTCGCAGCATCTTTTAAACAAGAGTTAAAAATACTGAGAGCTTCATTTACATTCATATCAATTAGTCTGATAGCCATTTCGACTCTCTGCTGAATCTCAGAGGAACACATCATGTTGGTAAACTGGTCTTTATAATTTTCATTCCAAACAAACTTTTCCACCAAATTGTTTACATTGTTTTCTTTGGGATGATTCCATCTATCTCTGGGTTTAAAGTTAAAAAGTCAGAACAACAGGCATGTGGTCAGATTCAATGCGTTCATAAACATTAAGTGTACAGTCGTTAGAAACACTACCAAACATTCCCTTGACATTAAAAAAAATAATCATTAACACTATTACCGCTTTCACATACGTACGTGTAGCGACCTTCCTGGTCGCCCTCACACGTACCATTCAAAATACACAAACAGAGACTTGTACACATATTAAGCAACATTTTACCATAATTGTTCAGTTTTTTTATCTTCAGAATCCCTCTTGGTGCATAATGGATCGCTGGAGTACTGATTTCCAAATATAAAATGTTTTCTCCTAAATCCTTTGAAAAAATTGCAGTTGTTGCATTGAGGTCACCCCTAATCAATACAAACACATCATCACATGAGAGCATACAATCATATATAAATTCAAATAATAAACTTATTCCATTTTCAAGATTAAAGTGCGCATAGTATGGTGAATCCGCAGGAGGTACATAGGCACACACATATAACACATCGTATTGGTACCAAGCACAGATTTGTCAATAATGAAGGCAAAGAAAAGACCAGACTGAATATTCAAGACTTTAACAAACGAGCAAAACTCCTTTTTCACCAGACACAACAAGCCCCTGAATGTCTACCACGAC
>CM031612.1:80665190-80667238 GCA_018398815.1 Conus ventricosus
GTAACGTGCCATCCATACCAACGGCCAAACTGCACTTCTCTTCCGAAAGCTGGTGATGGGATTTGACGTGTGTGCTAGATGTTATTAAAGGAAGTTTAACCAACACGATAGCTGGTAAAGAAGAAGACGAAGAAGAAGACGATGAAGACGATGATGATGATGATGATGACGATAACGTAGTAGTAGTAGTAGTAGTAGTAGTAGTAGTAGCAGTAGTAGTAGCAGCAGCAGAAGAAAGAGGAGGAAGAGAAGAAGAAGAAGAAGAAGAAGAAGAAGAAGAAAAAACGCTAAAAGATCCTGCAGTGCTGCACCTGACTTGCAAACTAATCGTCTGATTTCACTGCTTGCTGCTGTTGGCCGATATATAATCACATACATGGAAGAGAGAGAGAGAGAGAGAGAGAGAGAGAGAGAGGAGAGAGAGAAGAGAGAGAGAGAGAGAGAGAGAGAGAGAGAGAGAGAGAGAGAAATGTTGGCTGTCAGTTGTCACGTTTCATGGGTAAAGCGCTCACGAGATGAGGCGCAGATGCTTTCTGTCAAGTGCCACCCGTTTCGTCAAGGGGTGAATGGTACTTCCGTACAAAGCCATTCTGGGTGCTCTCCTTGACAGGGTGAAAACAGATGAGAGGTCCGTGTCCTGATCCTGAGGCCTTCCCATGCCAGTCGCTTGTTGTGGATGCTGGCACGTATTTGTATCACTTAGTTTGTGGTGGCCCCAGCTGGAACCAACAGCAGACATTTGTCAGTGGGTGACCTTGTCAGTGGGTGACCTTGTCAGTGGGTGACCTTGTCAGTGGGTGACCTTGTCAGTGGGTGACCTTGTCAGTGGGTGACCTTGTCAGTGGGTGACCTTTTTGGAAAGACACGTCAGCACTGAGACATAAGCTGTGTCCATTTCTTCTCAGTGCTGCGGACTCTACCCTCTGCTGGCGTTGATTGCTGTCCGCCGTCATTGACCCTCCACGTGAAGTGCAACATGCCAAGCTGTCCGTGTGGACGGGGCCGGAATAGCTCAGCTGGTAGAGCGCCGGACTCGTAATCCAAGGGTTGCGGGTTCGAATCTCCGCCGGGCCATTTTGGTACAGGAGGATTTTTCCCTCGAAGTTAACATTAGTTCTGACTCCATTTCCCATACAGTCCTTCGAATGAGACTATAAACCGAGGTTCCGTGTGTGAATGCACGCATAACATCTTGCACACACGTCAAATCCCATCAGCAACTTTCGGAAGAGAAGGCCAGTTTGTCCGTTGGTATGGATGGCACGTTACACATAGCATGCACCTTCCCCGACGATGGAGTATGGCTGCCTTAATGGCAGGATAAAAAAAAACTGTCATACTCTTACAACTCAACTCCTTTGTTGGGTAGATGGGATTAATACTTGCCTGTCCATATAGGGAGTGTCCGCAGGAGTATCAGCCTGCGTACGCAGAAGAAGAAGAAGAAGTCCGTGTGGACATTTGACGACGTAGCCACTGTGATAGCTGCGAAAGTCAGACATCTGACGTCAGAACTGCTGGTGTTTGATATGGGAAGAATTGATCGAAGGGAATAGCATGAGAAGTCCACACTCATGAGGATACTATTCATCAACATGATTGTGGATGCTTGAGTGTTCAAAGTTAATCTTTATTTTTCTAAAGGTCCTACTCAGTGACGATGTTTAGTTCATTATGGCCATGATTGACTGGCAGTATTTCTAGGGTCAGCTTTTCCTAATGAAGGGAAGCATCTCGTGTAGCAGTTGAAAAAGGGACAGAAGGGGATATGAAATCGTTTCAGCACCTGACAACATTCCGTATTCATTTTCAGCCCAAGTTGATGAGATAATTGATGGTTCGTTCTTCGTTTTCATTGTCTGGAAAGTTGTTTAGTCTTGCTTGAAGACCAAAGAGGTTGAAACGCGTCGTGTTTTGTTTTGTAATTTGCTTGTCTCCTTCATTCAGCAGAGCGGTAATGCTTTATTTTATTTTATTTTTTTTCCAAACTGACAGAATGAAAATGCTTCGCAACGAAACTGCCTGGAGGAAATGAGGTGCTTCATTTA
>CM031612.1:80680627-80683127 GCA_018398815.1 Conus ventricosus
TTAAATCCCCACTGGAAGATTGAAATTCTTCAAAATATGGATAATGTTTCTGGTAAGTCAAAATAAAGGGGTTTTCTCCATTTCAGTCTCATTTTAGCCGAACGCTCAAGATTTAGATCAATCTGCGCGCTCTACGTATTATTTTCACTACCAATCTTTATAATCAATCATAAACCTTCCTCAGAAAATAAATTACTGACTTGTTATCACAACAAGCCAGCGACCTTTTTTTTTTCCTAATCCGTCTCTGTCTCTCTGTGTGTCTGTCTGTCTGTCTCTCTCTCTCTCTCTCTGTCTCTCTGCCCCCCCCCCCTCTCTCTCTCTCTCTCTCTCTCTCTCTCTCTCTCTCTCTTTCTCTTTTTTATCTCCTTCTTTCTTCTTCTTCTTCTTCTTCTTCTTCTTCTTCTTCTTCTCCTTCTTCTTCTTCTTCTTCTTCTTCTTCTTCTTCTTCTTCTTCTTCTTCTTCTTCTTCTTCTTCTTCTTCTTCTTCTTCTTCCTTAGTAAAGGTATCCTGGAACTGCAGTGAAGCCGGCCCTCTGTCTATGCTATTTAGATGTGTCTGTGCTCGTTGACCTTGTGTCGTTGTTTATGACAGGCTGTGATCTGTGCTGAATACAACGTGTTGTAACCCTGTGTTGTATGAATACACCGTGTTGTAACCCTGTGTTGTATGAATACACCGTGTTGTAACCCTGTGTTGTATGAATACACCGTGTTGTAACCCTGTGTTGTATGAATACACCGTGTTGTAACCCTGTGTTGTATGAATACACCGTGTTGTAACCCTGTGTTGTATGAATACACCGTGTTGTAACCCTGTGTTGTATGAATACACCGTGTTGTAATCCTGTGTTGTATGAATACACCGTGTTGTAACCCTGTGTTGCTCCTTGCATGTGGAAACACACATCAATCTCAGAAAAAAAAATCGAACATTGGGAAGTGTGACTTAGATGCTTCCGCGTCTTGCGACGCATGAGGCAGTCAAGGCGCTCCACTGTGCACGGTCCTCCCAGTTTGCTGGTGTCACTCCATCCTCTGTCAACGAGTCGGAGGTCTCTCTCCACTGTCTGTCGCCAGCTCATCCTGGGTCGTTCTCTTTTTCGCTGGCCTGCTGGGGTCCATTTGATGGCCTGGTCTGCAGGTCTTGATGAGGGTCATCTCAAGACATGATCCAGCCAGTGGAGGCGCCGTCTGCAGACGATGGTTGACACGGGGAGCTGTTTGGACCTCTCCCTGACGTCTTCATTTGGTATTAAGTCTGACCATTTCATGCCCACGATCTTACGTAGGCACTTAGTATCAAAAGCCTCGAGTTTCTTCTCCTGGGTGGTCTTCAGGTGCCAGGTTTCACAGCCATAGAACAGCGTTGAAATCACACTGGAGTTATAAAACTTCAATTGGATTCTAAGGGAAACTTTCTTGCTGTTCTGTTCCATATTTTGTTCAACTGATTGAATACTGATGTGACAAATGTGGAGGGCGAGAAAAAAAAGAAGATGGAGAGGAGGAGATGGAGAGTGAACGAGGGGTGATCGTCTGGAACTAGAATGGGGGGCGGGAGAAGGAAGGAGTGGGGGCTGTTTCTTCTTCTTCTCTTCCTCGGTTTCTTCTACTGTTTTTAACGGCTTGCTTAATGTCCAGTGTTCCCTTTTCGCCCCCACCTGCCCTGTGTGTTTATGTTCAGTTTATCATGGTGTCTTTTTCTCTGTTCTTCCTGAGTCCTTTCTTTTTTTTCTGTCTTTTTTATACTGTCTCCATACTTTATTCTTTTGCTTTCTTTCTTTCTTTCTCCTTGCGATTTGTTTATGGACATTTTCTTCCCCCTTTGTCTGCCTTTTTTGCGTGTGGTTTGTTTTGTTTTTCATTTCCTTGCCTGTTTTTTTTTTTTTTTTCTATTGTTATTGTTGCTGCTGTTCCCACTTTACCATTACAACTTCTCCGCTGTGCGTTCATCGATTTTCTCTTCCTACAACAAGTGATGTCCATATGGGGAACATAACCGCAGTGGTCTGTGTGAGCTTTACGTCAGTTCCTAAGGTCTCGTCCCAGGGTTAAAAGGCATGGAACACCCTAGCGGCGACGTTTGGCCTGTCACTTCCTTTTTTAGGGTTCAGCAAGTCGATAAATCTCTCTCTCTCTCTCTCTCTCTCTCTCTCTCTCTCTCTCTCTCTCTCTCTCTCTCTCTCTCTCTCTGTCTGTCTGTCTGTCTGTCTGTCTGTCTGTCTGTCTGTCTGTCTGTCTGTCTGTCTGTCTGTCGGTCGGTCTGTCTCTCTTGCACGCTAGTGCGTGCCCCCCCCCCCCCCCTCCCCCCTCCCCCCCCCCCACCCCCTGTCTATGTCTGTGTCTCTGACTGTCGGTCTCTCTGTCTGCTCGTCTGTCTGTCTGTCTGTCTCTCTCTCTCTCTCTCTCGTTCTCTCTCTCTCTCTTTCTTTCCCCTCTCTCTCTCTCTCTCTCTCTCTCTCTCTCTCTCTCTCTCTCTCTCTCTCTCTCTCTCTCT
>CM031612.1:80692048-80697048 GCA_018398815.1 Conus ventricosus
AAATCCACCCAAATTTAAAAAAAAAGATCAACTCTATGCATAGACGGGGAATTAAGCTGATTCTTTCCCGACAAGTCTCTATCAACCACGGCAAATTCGCAAAACTAAGGATGTTACCACTGCATAGCCAACTGACCTATAAAAAGGGCAGTACTAATGTTTAAAATCCATGCAAAACATGGCCCCAAACATATCTTGCTGAGTTTATCCAAATGGCAACAACGCGATATGATTCAAATAATTACATTTTACCACGTGTCCGCATTGATTTGTTCAAATCTAGTTTTGCATATTTTGGTCCATCTGTGTGGAACTCTCTTCCTCCGTCTGCCAAAACATGTCAATCACTGCCGCCTTCAAATCAGCGTACTTAAACATTTACTTGAACAATAAATCAAACCCTTTTTTGATCATGGTCTCAACGCCCTATTTTTATGCTGGCCTCTATATTAGCTAATGAAAATGTGGTGGTGTGTGTGTGTGTGTGTGGTGTGTGTGTTGTGTGTGTGTGTTTTGTGTGTGTGTGTGTGTGTGTGTGTGAGTGGGTGGTGTGCGTTGTGTGTGGGTGTGTGTTTTGTGTGTGTGTGGAATGGTCTGGATGTGGGCATGCGCATGCATGCGTGAAATGTGTGGGCGTGTGCATGCATGAGCGCGCGCGCGTACGTGTCTGATTGTTTTTGTGTAATTTTGTAAGGGATTTTTTTCCCCCTTATAATTTTTATTCTTATTACTAATGTTATTTTTTAATATTAAATGTTGCTAAAATTCTTCATTGTTTCTGTCTTTAAATGTGCAGTCTGTTTAGTTGAATGTTGTAGAATAGCAAGGACAGATTGGAAGAATAGGCACTGCCTAAAATCTCTATCCTTGAGTAATAAAGTTTTTGAGTCTTGAGTCTTGAGTCTCTCTCTCTCTCTCTCTCTCTCTCTCTCTCTCTCTTCTCACTCTCTCTCTCTCTCTCTCTCTCTCTCTTCTCTCTCTCTCTCTCCTCTCTCTCTCTCTCTCTCTGTCAGGTTTGGACCAGAGCGTGTCACGACGGTTGGATACCCTGAACGCTCACTTCAACAATCTTAGCGAAGCGGTGTCCAGTATTAGGGAAGAAGTGACAAAACAACGCGAGGAAAGGGAAGTACGCGTACGCTCGCGCCTGTGTGTGTGTGTGTGTGGTGTGGTGTGTGTGTTTGGTGTGTGTGTGTGTGCGTGCGTGCTGCGTGCGTCGTGCGTGCGTGGTGGTCGTGCGTGGGCGGCGTGCGTGGGTTTTTGGTTGCGTGGGCGTGTGGTGTGTGGTGTGTGTGTGTGTGTGTGTGTGTGGTGTGTGTGTGTTTTTGTGTGTGTGTGGTGCGTGCGGCGGTTGGTGGGGTGTGTGTGGGTGTGGGGGTGTGTGTGTGTGTGTGTGTGTGCGTGGCGTGTGTGTGTGTGTGTGTGTGTGTGTGTGTTGGTGGGGTTGTGTGTGTGGGGTTGGTGTCCCTGTTGAGTGGTTGTGATGCGCGCGCGTGAGGTGTTGATTGTGTGAAAAATCAGAAGGGGGGAGAGAGAGAGGAGAGAGAGAGAGAGGAGAGGGGAGGAGGAGAGAGGAAAAAGAGGCAGACAGACAGACGACGGCGACGGCGCGTGGTGTGTGGTGTGTGGTGTTGGTTGTGTGTGGTTGTGGTGTGTGTGTGTGTTGTGTGTGTGTGTGTGGTGGGGTGTGTGTGTGTTGTTGGGGGGGGGGACGGTGTTGGTGTTGTGGTGTTGTTGTGTGTGGTGTGGTTGTGTGTGTTGTTGGTGGTGTTGTGTGTGTGTGTGTGTTCAGGTAAAACAGTATTTAGCTAATGTATGGGAGTTACACGGGAAAAGATTGTAACACTGATTCCATTGTGGAAGCGTTTAACGGGAAAACACATAAAAAATGCATTCCCAACTTTACTTGCGCATGCGGCGTCAATTAAGATCGAGGGCCCTGAAATGGTGCCTGCGGGAACCCCTCGATCAGTTTTTTCACTACCTTCCCCCCCCCTTTTTGCCAGACCCGGTTGTACTTTTCAACAGGATCTGGTCTCAGTCATATTCCAGCATTGGTGGCTCGCTTGTTTGGGAGACCCATTGAAAAATTGATTGGCACACTCAAGCATTTTAAAGGGGGAGAACATTGGAAAGAGGTCGATGGTACTTAAGTAGTACAAAGGGGGAACTTTGATCTGGACCCATGCTTTTGTACTGTAACGGGACAACTTTTTTTTTTTTCCAAAGTCTGCGGGGGCGGGGAAAAAGGGGTTTGTACCTTTTCGTGAACTGTCAAGTGACGTTTCGTTCATTATGGAGTAGAACGATACCCCTAGTGTGCACCTTTCAGTGACGCCTCAGGGCGTTGTGCGGAGACGGGGATTGTCGTCTGCTGACTGGGACCTGGTAAGGAGTCGATGTGGAGCCAGACTGTATGGAAAACCCAGTGGCCAAACTGAGCCTTTGCGGATTTTTTTTTTCAATGTGTAAATAATTGCTTTTATTTGGTGACATAATATGCGACTTGCTTTGAGTAAAACTTAAAACATTGTCTAGATGTGTGGACAATCTCAGAATATCAGTCATTTCCTCGTCTGGTTCCTCGTTTGTAATTGAAGAGTCTTTTTTTATTTTCCTTTGCTGGAAACAAGTGTCCGGCAATCATTGCCAATGTGCAGACACATGTGCTATGCTGAAACTCCTGACCCCGTAGGGCTGCTTGTAAGAACTAGTGTTTCAAAGTTATATAAAAGTGCTGCACTGACCATTTACCTGAGGCAAATGAATGGATTGTGAGATTGAAACAGAGATCTCCAACATGTTTAAGTTTCATCTGTACTTCAGCAGTGGTGCTATTCTTATCGTTCCCATGCCTCTCATTTAGGTTCCTCCATATTCAAACCACTTCTCCTCGTCCTCGTCCTCGTCCTCAAACCACTTCTCCTCGTCCTCGTCCTCGTCCTCGTCCTCCTCGTCCTCCTCCTCCTCCTCCTCCTCCTCCTCCTCCTCATTCGTCTTCTTCTCCTTCTCTTCTTCTTCTTCTTCTCTTCTGCTTCTTCTTCTCCTTCTCCTTCTTCTCCTCCTCCTCCTCTTCCTCCTTCTTCTCCTCCTCCTCTTCCTTCTCCTCCTCTTCTCTTCCTCCACCTCCTTTTTCTCTTCCTCCTCCTCCTCCTCCTCCTCCTTCTTCGTCTTCTTCTTCTTCTTCTTCTTCTTCTTTTTTCTTCTTCTTCTTTTTTCTTCTTCTTCTTCTTCTGAAATTAATGGTATCCTGACACCGCAACGAAGCTGGTACTCTCTCTTTGATAACTGGGTGTGTCTGTGCTCATTCATGGTATCCTGAAACTGCAACGAAGCTGGTACTCTGTCTTTGATATTTGGATGTCTCTGTACTCATTGACCGTGTGGCATTGTACACGGATTTCCCTGAGGAAGGATGTGCCGCCTGTGCTGAATTAGTCAAGTTCCAATCCTGTTTTTCTTCTCGAACTTCGTAGATCAGGGCACGGAAGGCATGGAATAGCTTGTTCTGATAGCTGGATGGAAAACGCAGTTGCCATTGCTCTTTTTTTTCCCTCCACCACCCCCGCCTTTTTGTTCTCTGACTTACTTGACTTATGCCTCTTGATTCCTTGAGGAACATAGTGCCGCGACGACACTCCTCCAACGCACGCGATTTTGACAGGTCCTCCTTAGCTGGACCCACGTCATTCCGGCGGCCTTCACCTCGGCATCAACACCTGCGCCAAGTCTTTTTGTTCTCTGTTTTTTTGTTTGTTTCTTTCTTTCTTTCTTTTTTCTGTTCTGTTCTTTTTTTCTCTTTTTTTATTCTGTTTTTCTTTTTCTTTTTTTCTTCTTTTTTCTGGTAAAGGCGGGCTTTTTTCCCCAAACTCTCACGCACCATGGAAGTCTGTATGTTGTATTGCTACTACTAATCGACATTTTCTTGCTGACTTTAATGTTTTGGCATTTGATACAGCTCTGTCAGGATTTTTATTTTCCATTGTCCTTTTTTTTTTGGCTTAGAGACTGATAGAACCTTGCCCCTGCTTTAAATATCAACCTGTGAACAGAATTTTTTTTTAATTTAATTATTTTTTTTAATTAATTTATTTATTTTTTTGTGCTGTCCCAGCCTCTGCGCCACCTCAGAGGCAGTGCACCCACGCCGCTCATTCCGACCACCCCGTCCACAGCCACAGCCCGGTCGGCTCCGCCGCACCCCCAGCACTGGCAATCCACAGGGAGCAGTCAATGCCAAGCCGTCAAGAGGCAACCCACCGGAGGAGACACTGCACTGCTGCTGAGTCACTTCGGTGGTGTTCAGTGGCGCCTGTTCTGATCTAACATACGCAGGACGCCACCTACTAAGCCCCCTACTGACGACAATAATTGCTTAGTCGCGGAGCCGGCGTGAGTAAGCTCTCCCTCCGGAGGGCGCCACCACGTCCGTCCAACGACAGCCCCCATGGACTCGCCGATACCGGTGACCCCGACGGAACCAAACCAAAGCCACAGACGTGGAGAGGACATCGAAATTGAGGTCACCATGAGAGCAGGGCATGAAGGGCCACAGAATTTGAGACATTTTTTCATGGTGATCGATGAGAATGAGGATGATTAAGATGATGCTACGGATTTCCATTTCGATCTGAGATTACATGACAGGGCTGTATTCTACGCTTCCTTTATATCCCGGCGTCAACCAGGCCGGAGAGATACGGGCACCTGCAGTGTTGGTCAGGAAATTTGAGCAACACTCTCAGAAACGCATCCATTAAGTGGATGAAACTCGACTGTGTGGTCCCAGTCTTCCCACCTGAGTCCGCAGCAAACTCAACTCTGGTAGGAGCCGGTCGGGGCAGAAAAAACCCAAATGACTCTGATGGGATTTGAACCCACGACCTCCCACCCGGGAGTCCGCGACGCAAGCCACTTCGCCACGGCGGCTGGTAACAAAAAAACTTAATGGAGAATTAGGAAACGTGAGGGCGAGGACAGGTGAAGAGGAGGAGAGGAAG
>CM031612.1:80702048-80742048 GCA_018398815.1 Conus ventricosus
TGGTGCAACATCCCGCTCCCTTTCCTTCTTAATGACCCTCCCAGGCCACGTAGGGAGGGCTCCCTACGCCGTCCTCACAGGGATGTGCCTCTGAACCGTATCATTCCCACACAATGGGAGACATCAACTGTCTGCCTCCCTCATCGATTTTGCTGGACTGACTGTGCGGACAGAGAAAACGGAATGAAGAGAGAGAGAGAGACAGAGAGAGAGAGAGAGAGAGAGAGAGAGAGAGAGAGAGAGAGAGAGAGAAGAGAGAGAGAGAGAGAGAGAGAAGCGGAGGAGGGGGAGAGGCGGGCTGGAGGGTCAGGGAAGAGCAGTCAGATACCTAGTCGCTCCTTGCCTGGACCACTTTAGAGCAACGTGTGAAGGACAGAAGAGGTACGCAAGATAACGCACAGCATTACAAACTCCAGGCTACTCTGGGCTGCAGACTGTCTTCTTAGAATGTACAGTTGTTAGTCCTTCTAAAGTTTGACAAGTATGGTTGCGATGTTTCTGTGTTTTGTCTCATGAAAATCTGCATTTTGATATGGAAGTACAGTTTCCTTTTAAAAGATATGAACTGAAGCGTTAATGTTGAAAACACCGGAGGAAAGACATTTGTAAAAAAAAAAAAAAAAAAAAAAAAAGCCAGAATTTTAAAAGCAATGTCGACAACACAGCAAAGACAAACCACTTGTTGATAGTCATGACGTTAGCAATGATGATGATCGTGATATGAATTTGATTGTGCCTGTCGACAACGCACTTTCTTTAGGTATAAAAAAGAACTCTTAAAATGCTTCAAGGGTAAACTGATACGGATTGTTCATATTGGACAAACTAAATGACAATGGAAATCAAACCAGTGGGAGAAAACAACGATGGAGGAGGGGGATTCCAAATCCTCATATCAATACATATTCTATCGTTTCACACAATCGTATTACATACACTGTACGCATGTGGAGTGAGTTGTGTGAGCAGAGATGCTCCAGCATGTCTGCAGGTCCAGTGACACAGTCCAAGACAGACACACGTCTCCTCAGACACAAAAGCTTAACCAGAGAAAGGACTATTCCACTGAACAAAAACGACAAACAAATTACAAAGACAAAATGCGACGCGCTTCGACCTCTTTGGTCCTCTTCAGGGAAGAACAACAACATTCTAGACAATGTGAACGAAGAATGATCCATGAACACGAGCAATAAATAATCACTGCTTTCCAGAAATTGGGCAAAAAAATGGATTTGAAATGTCATTTTGCGCCCAATTTCAGGAGATAATTATGTGATTGTTTGCTCTTTGTTTTCATAGAGTGTGGTTTTTCTTGACGGAAGAAGACCACACAGGTCCAAACGCGTCGTGTTTTGTATTGTAACCTGCTTGTCGCTTACATTAGGCAAAATAGTAATTTTTTCCTTTAAGTTTCTTGCAGTCTCCACATTCTAACACAGAAAGAATGAATATAGTCCATAAGCAGCATCTGCAGCAGAGCGAAAGTCTCCATCAATAAGACAGCTGGACAGACACTCTACCAACAGATCAGACAATCGACTTTGGCAGATTCCCAATAACGGTCGCTTGCTTTAACATCCAAAAGGATGGATGGATGGGAGGCGGGAACAAGGCGTGAAAGAATGGGACACTTCGATTAGCTGTTTAAATTTAGTTTTGCTGCCCAACTGTTTGTCCACGTCAGTCAGGTGTCAAAGTTTCTAGGGACGTACAAACAGAAACAGACTGTCCGTAGAACTGTCAGTTTTACTGATCTCTCTCTCTCTCTCTCTCTCTCTCTCTCTCTCTCTCTCTCTCTCTCTCTCTCTCTCTCTCTCTCTCTTGCTCCCCCCCACACACACACAGGAAGAGAAAGAGAGAAAGAGAGAGAGAGAGAGACAGACAGACAGACAGACAGACAGACAGAGAGACAGACAGACAGACAGACAGGCAGGCAGACTGATCGAGCAAGAGAAAGTGAGAGAGAAACAGACAAAGAGACAGACGGACTGAGAGAGAGAGAGATAGAAAGAGAGAGAGAGAGAGAGAGAGAGAGAGAGAGAGAGAGAGAGAGAGAGAGAGAGAGAGAGAGAGAGAGAGAGAGAGAGAGAGAGAGAGAAGTGGTACACCGACTCTTCGAAAGCCGCGAAAAAAAAATCACAAAAGGTTCACGAAACCACATAACAAACTGCAGAAGAAAGCTTGCGACAACCACACTAGTATGGCTTCCCTAGCAAACACAAAGTTGGGTGCCTGTGTTTCATCCTGATCCCTATGCCTCTCTGCTGGACTTTGCTGGTATGTAATATCAGTTTTACTACACGAGGAATCAGTGGAAACCAAATCAACAGATGCACTGCGAAATGGCACAATATTGCACCTGATCGAGTTCTATCCTGAAATTGAGCCTGGAGGAGGACTGTCGAAAATCAACGATACTCACTATGATTAAGGACGTGGAGGTCATGGCTGTGAGATCAGCTCAGATCAAGCTGAAGACTGGCAAATTATGGACATCTGAGGGGAGGGAGGGGGGGGGGGGAGCAGGGCAACTGACTTGGCAAACCGGAATACACAAACCAGAAGAAAGCAATGAAAGAATACAAATGACTAAACATGAGACCAGAGTCATAATCAGACATACACGAACCAGTAGCCATTGACTGGGTGAAATAGAAATGAAGTGATGGTCAAAGACAAGGAAGAACAGCGGGAGAGAGAGAGAGAGAGAGAGAGAGAGAGAGAGAGAGAGAGAGAGAGAGAGAGAGAGAGAGGAGAGAGAGAGAGAGAGAGACAGACAGACAGACAGACAGACAGGCAGACTGAGACTGAGACAAAGACATAGACTGTGAGAGACATAGAGAGAGAAAGAGACAGACAGACAAATGGACAGATACGGAGAGAGAGAGAGAGAGAGAGAGAGAGAGAGAGAGAGAGAGAGAGAGACAGAGACAGAGACAGAGACAGATACAGAGAAACAGAGAGACATAGCAACAGAGCAAGATACAGCAAGACAGAGAGAGAGAGAGAGAGAGAGAGAGAGAGAGAGAGAGAGAGAGAGAGAGAGAGAGAGGAGAGAGAGAGAGAGAGAGAGAGAGAGAGAGCAGTTGTATAACTCACAAAGTCCAGAAAGAAGTATCAGGAAGGCAGCCCAAGCAACGCCAAGAGCGTGAATGTGCTGTTTAGCAAAACGAATCCCTAGGATAAATCTTAAATAAATGTTAGCGAACAAGTAACAATTGCATCCATGAATTGTCAGGGTCTAGCCAACCCACAAAAGCGAAGAGATGTGTTTAACTATTTAAGGGGGAAAGCATACTCAATATACGTGTTACAGGATACTCATTTCAAACCGAAGTTAGAGAATTATATTCGTTCAGAGTGGGGTTACAAATGCTATTTTGCGTCTCATAATTCACATTCAAGGGGCGTAGCTATTTTGTTCAATAATAATTTTGACTTTCAGTTATGAAAAGTTTATAAGGACACGGCAGGTAATTATATTTTTGCATCCGTTAAAATAATGGATAAAGAATGTCTTATTGTTAGTATTTACGGGCCCAATCGTGATGAGCCTGACTTTTATGTGGCGTTGGAAGAACACATTAGAGAAGTTGGAGCTGAAAATGTCATTATTGGAGGTGATTGGAATTTGGTACGTGATTACTCCTTGGACTGTTATAATTACAGACATAACAATAATCCTAAAGCACAAGAGCAAATAGAAAACATGACGGACAGCCTAGACTTAAGTGACATCTGGCGTGATTTAAATCCCGAATTACGAAGGTATACTTGGAGGAGAAATAACCCATGTCAGCAGAGCCGTTTAGACTTCTTTCTTATTTCCGACTGGTTATGTAATCATGTAACAGATGCAGATATTCTACCAGGATATCGATCTGACCACTCCTTAATTCTAATAACTCTAGAGCAAGGTAGAGAGATAAAAAGAAATCTATTATGGAAATTTAATAGTTCATTGTTGAAAGACGCCAATTACATAGAAGACATAAATCAAGTAATTCAAACAGTTATTGAGGAATATGCAGCTCTACCATATTGTCGCTGTGGGTTGGCTCAGATTCCTAAATCAGAAATCCAGTTTGTTATTTCTGATCAACTTTTTTTGGATACATTACTTATGAAAATTAGAGGCAAAACTATATCATACGCAACGATGAAGAAACGGAAGGACACAGAAAAACAGAAACATCTCGAAAGTAATATTTCTTTACTTGAAAAGAAAGTGGTATTATCTGAAGAAGAAAGACGTGAACTTGAAAGTTATAAACAAGAGTTGATTACACTTCGGGAAAAGAAGATGGAGGGTGTGTTGCTGCGTTCAAGGGCGAGATGGGTCGCAGAAGGAGAAAAAAATAACAAATTATTTTTGTGGACTTGAAAAGCGAAATTACGTTTGTAAAAATATTACGAAACTTACGCTGAATAATGGATCTATTTTAAGTGATAGTGATGAAATTGCCGAAGAAGTTAATAAGTTCTATAAAAAATTATATTCTAAAAGAGAGATTGAATCTTGTGAAATTCTAGATTTAGTAAATAATTTACCAGTACTAACTGAGAGTCAGGTAAATTCTTTGGAAGGCAAAATTACTTTAGAAGAAGCCGGTGTTGCTCTTAAACACATGCGTAATATGAAAAGTCCTGGCAGCGATGGCTTCACAGCAGAATTCTTCAAATGTTTCTGGTTACAACTTGGTCCATATGTTGTAAGAGCGCTTAACGATGGATTCGATAGAAAGGAACTATCTTCGACGCAAAAAGAAGGTATTATCGTATGCATTCCAAAGGGTGACAAGCCAAAAGACCGAATCAAAAATTGGAGACCAATTTCGCTTTTGAACACTGTGTATAAAATAGGATCTGCATGTATAGCCAACCGATTAAAATGTGTGCTTCCCTCTATCATCAATGAAGACCAGACTGGTTTTATTCCAAACAGATATTTGGGAGATAACATTCGTCTTATTTATGATATACTTGATTATATGATTATATCCAAAAAACCGGGGATACTTTTATGTTTAGACTTTGAAAAAGCGTTTGACAGTGTAAGCTATGATTTCATGTTTAAGGTATTACATGCCTTTGGCTTTGGTCCAAGTTTCTGTCAATGGATAAAAACATTCTACACAAATATTAAGTCAACCGTTTCAGTTAATGGAAAACTAGCTGGTTGGTTTCCTGTTGAGAGAGGATGTCGCCAAGGGGATCCAATATCGCCATATTTATTTGTTATTTGTGTTGAAATCTTAGCAAACATGATTAGACAAAATGAAGACATAAAATGAATTAAAATAGCTAATACTGAGAATAAAATATCACAGTATGCAGATGATACTGAACTTTTACAAGAAGGCGATCGGAAATCATTTGAAGAATCGATTATGGTTCTTGAAAAATTTGGAAGAGTATCTGGACTCTTACTAAATGCGGAAAAAACGAATGCAGTATGCTTAGGAAGTAAACGAAACTCGCCCGTTAAGTATATGCAACATTTAAATATCAAATGGAACCCTCCTAAATTTAAAATTTTGGGTATCTGGTTTACGAGTGATTTAAAAAATTGTGAAACTATGAATCTCGAAGAAAAATTTGCAGAGATAAAAACATTGTACAAAACTTGGCTAAAAGGGCAGATAACACCTCTCGGCAGAGTAGCAGTACTTAAATCCCTGATCTTATCAAAACTAACCCATCTATGGATGTTACTACCGAACCCACCAGACTACATAATTGATGAAATTCAGAAATTTACATTTAAATTTGTATGGGGTAAAAAAAGAGATAAAATTAAGCGAAAAATATCTGTAAAAAATATACAGCATGGGGGTATAGGAATACCAAACATATGGAAGCAAATAAACGCATTAAAGTTAACTTGGATTCGGAAACTTTCATCAAGTAACCATAGTTGGAAAAAAATACTCTGCTCATTATATTACAAGGCAGAAATTATTCATAAATTGGGTGCTGATTTGTCTGGGCAGGATAAGTTAAATAATTTCTGGAGAGATGTATTCAAAGCATATAAAGAAATAGATGAGATTGTTGGTGTCAAAACTGCAGATGAATTCTGTTTAGAGCCTTTATTTTGTAATAGGAACTTGATGATTGGGGGCAGATCCAAATTTTATAAAAACTGGATAGAAAATGATGTATTCTGCGTACGGAATCTTTTGGACGAAAATGGTGATTTTTTGAGTTTCCAGTCCTTTGTTGATAGGTATAACATCAATACAGATTTTATAACATATAACGGTTACATTAGTGCTGTGAAAAAGTATTCAAGAGAAGCGGGAGTAGAAATAACATGTTATGAAGAAGGTGAGTCAAGTAAACTAATGTCTGTGATATGTTCAGTTTCACGAGGAGCCTCACTTTATTATGATCTACTGATTCAAGACACTCTAGAGCCAACCTTTTGCAATAAATGGAATGAAAGATTACCGAAGGACGTTAATTGGGCTAAAACTTTTCAGAAAATCCAACAGATAAAAGATATTAAGTTAAGATGGTTTCAGGTTAGAATTAATAATAGAATACTAGCAACCAATATTGTTTTGAAAAACATGGGCATTGAAAATTCAGAAAAATGTTCTTTTTGTAAGAGCGAAACAGAAAAAATTCAACATTTATTTTGGTACTGCCCTCATGTTCAAATTTTTGGCAAGAATTTCAAAATGAAATGAATAGAAAATGCGAAAGTATGAATCTATTATTGAATGAAAATATTGTCCTGTTTGGTTGTGACAATGAGTTTAGATCAGATAAAATATTTGACTTAATCCTGTTACATGCCAAATTCTATATTTACAAATGTAAATATGAAAAAGATTTGCCATTATTTCAAGTTTTCATCGTGTATTTGAAAGCAAGATATGAAATAGAAAAGTATGCTGCATGTCTTCAAATGTCCATCACAAAGTTCGTTACACAGTGGCTCCCATATTCTTTCTTATTGGATTAATGCTTTTTTTTCTGGCAAGGTTTCCAAACAACATGGCAACGGTCAGTTGCTTTGTTTTCCCTGTTGGATTAATTTATTTGTCCGTTCAGTTATTTTGTTTTCATTTATATAACTATTATTCTTTTTTGTGTTTACCCTTTGTGGTTATTAGTGTGTTTATATATGCCTATGATACGATTAAGAAAAACGCATACAGTGTTTATTAAGTGACCGTTATCACTTTGATAGTAGTAGAAGTAATAACAGTAGTAGTTGTGGTGGTAGTAGTAGTTCTATTGATGGTATTAGTATTCACAGTAGTAGCAAGGTAATGATGTTGAAGACGTTGATGATGAAGATGATGATGATGATGATGATGATGATGATGATGATGATGATGATGATGATGTATCTTTTGCTGTTGTTGTAATTGTCTTACTGCGATAAGTATGCGTTTTGCGTTTTGTACTCCTTACTTGTATTTTGTTCTTATGTTTTGTAATAAAATGTGCATTAAAAAAAAAAAATGTTAGCGAACCGAAAAAAAAAGTGGACAAACGAATCACAAGACAAAAGACGACGCGTTGCGACCTCTTAGGTCTTCTTCAGGCAAGATACAAAACAATTAGGACAACGAACATGAATATTATGATTGAAGATAAGGGATTGCTCGTTCATTTTCGTCGTCCTAATTGTTTTGTTTCTTGCCTGAAGAAGACCTAAGAGGTCGAAACGCGTCGTGTTTTATCGTGTGATTTTTTTTTTTTTTTTTTTTGGCGGTTTGCTAACATTTACTTAAGATTTGTTTAGATTTCCGCTTGCAGTCGTCTCACTTTGCAACTAGAAGCCATAGGATGTCAGTCTCATACTCAGATCTGTGTATGACCCACTCTTGAACGGGAAGCTAGTAAAATAGGAGAGAGCCATAACTCTCTGTCTACTCTGCTAGGGCAAACACACATTTTGAGAACATGTCCAGGGCATGTGCAAAGCGCAGTGTTGCCGCGGAGGCATGATCAAGCGGTCAGAGATCGCATACGCAATTGGTACTGTCAGGAGGAAAAGCATGACAACAGCAGTGCCAGCAACAATGATGGAATCAGACATTTGTCAGCCAATCATGTGAGGCCCAGAGCATCAACGTAGGACCTGCTGATCAGAGTGAAAGATAAAGTGTGCAATAGGCCCATCACACACACACACACACACACACACACACACACACACACACACACACACACACACACACCACACACACACACACACACACACACACGCGCGCGCGCGCGCGCGCGCGCGCGCACGCACGCACGCACGCACGCACACACACACACACACACACACACACACACACACACACACACACACACACACATACACACACACACACACACACAGCGAAAGGCAACAAGCTAACAAAGTCACAAACAAAACAACAGCCCAGAATCAACTGCTAGGGTGGAATGAACTAGTCCTCCACTGATGTCGATCAAATCCCAGATTTGGACTAAACTCTCCGTGTCACGTGATAGTCCTCCACTCATGTCGATAACATCTCAGATTTGGACTTAACTCTCCGTGCCATCTGAAAGCTGCTCGGTAAAGATCACATCTACAGCTGAACAAGAGCAGCCTTGGTAACAGCACCAGAAGAACGAATACCAGCTGACAGAAAAGTGAATAAAAATAATTTTCAAACACAACCACGTCATGGCAAACAGTTGCAACTATGACGACAACATAGCTAAGGGAACAGAAGAAACAGTAGCAAAGGATGATGTGACGAAAATAGACAGAAACCACTCAAAAGCTGGCCGGAAATACAGTCTGCCAGAACAAACCAGTCAAAGGCGAGGAAGGAAAAGTCATTGCAGGAAGGGAAGACGAAGAGGCAGGTCGAACTTTCTAAGTAGTTGAATCAACCAAAACCACGGAATCCTTCTTACATTTGATGGGTGAAAGGGGTCAGGCTTTAGACTGCAGCAAATATTGGGAGAAAGAGGCAAGGAAAGCCATCTCAGAACGACAGAAAGGCAACAGGATTAGATGACATTCTCGCAGAAGAACTCAGGACTGAATTGGACACCTGTGCTGAATGTTATCTACCCTATATCATGAGCACAATTAAAAGGAGATGATGTATGGGTTGGCTGGGGAGAACTGTGCCTAACAAAGCCCCCCAGAAAGGGAGATCTGAGTAACGGCGCCAAATCCAGATGAATAGCACCACTCTGAGGACCAACAAAAGAAACCCTGTAAAGCCATCAAGGATGGTGATGTGGTCTGCCGCAGATTTTAACAAGGATCGATGCAAGGTCGCCCAGGTGAAGTCGACGACGACCAGCTTTCTGGACAAGGACAGGCTAAGTAGGTTGAGACTCCGGTGAGGATAGGAGTTAATAGGCTGTGGATGGTGACAGGGAGAGTCTTGCTCAGTGGCAAGTGGAGCTTTGTGTAGCGTTCGTTACATTCTTTCTTTAGCGTACAAGGACATGTGAACAGTGGCTTGTAGCAATGTGACACTGCACTATATCAGACTCTGTTGCACTGTGCCGAATGCCCTGTGTCAGGAGTGGCAGTGCTGTAGTCCGTTGCTTTGGTCTCTGTGCCCAAAGCTGTGTTGGGTTGTTTCAGAATGCAGTGTAGCATCCAGCAGTCACGTGTAGTGTCATGTAGCGTAATGTGGAGTTTAGCCCAGTGTGGTAAAACGTTTCAAAGTCTTTTTGTCATTTAAGCTAGCATAGTACACCTATACCTACAGCCTATTTTAGAGAGGTACCCAATCCCACCTGAGGACAGTCTCTTGCAAATAACCTGCCTGTCAGCTTCCCAGAATGGCCTAGTGTAGTGAGTGTGATGCCGTATAGTGCACCCTACCTCTCTGTATTGTCCACCATCTGTCCTGTCCTCTCTGTACTGTACACCAGTCTGTCATGTCCCCTCTGTACTGCCCACCAGTCTGTGCTGTCCCTCTGTACTGTCCACCATCTGTCCTGTTCTCTCTGTATTGTCCACCATCTGTCCTGTCCTCTATGTATTGTCCACCATCTGTCCTGTTCTCTCTGTATTGTCCACCATCTGTCCTGTCCTCTCTGTATTGTCCACCATCTGTCCTGTCCTCTCTGTATTGTCCACCATCTGTCATGTCCCCTCTGTACTGTCCACCATCTGTCCTGTCTCTATGTATTGTCCACCAGTCTGTGCTGTCCCCTCTGTATTGTCCACCATCTGTCCTGTCCCTCTGTACTGTCCACCATCTGTCCCGTCCCCTCTGTACTGTCCACCATCTGTCCTGTCCTCTCTGTACTGTCCACCATCTGTCCTGTCCTCTCTGTACTGTCCACCATCTGCCCTGTCCTCTCTGTATTGTCAACCATCTGTTCTGTCCTCTCTGTATTGTCCACCATCTGTCCTGTCCTCTCTGTACTGTCCACCAGTCTGTCCTGTCATCTCTGTATTGTCCACCATCTGTCCTGTCCTCTCTGTGCTGTCCACCAGTCTGTCCCGTTCTCTCTGTATTGTCCACCAGTCTGTCCTGTCCTCTCTGTATTATCCACCATCTGTCCTGTCCTCTCTTTATTGTCCACCATCTGTCCTGTCCTCTCTGTACTGTCCACCAGACTGTCCTGTCCTCTCTGTATTGTCCACCATCTGTCCTGTCCTCTCTGTACTGTCCACCAGTCTGTCCTGTCATCTCTGTATTGTCCACCAGTCTGTCCTGTCCTCTCTGTATTGTCCACCATCTGTGCTGTCCTCTCTGTACTGTCCACCATCTGTCCTGTCCTCTCTGTACTGTCCACCAGTCTGTCCTGTCCTCTCTGTATTGTCCACCATCTGTCCTGTCCTCTCTGTATTGTCCACCAGTCTGTGCTGTCCACCAGTCTGTGCTGTCCTCTCTGTGCTGTCCACCAGTCTGTGCTGTCCTCTCTGTGCTGTCCACCAGTCTGTGCTGTCCTCTCTGTACTGTCCACCAGTCTGTGCTGTCCTCTCTGTACTGTCCACCAGTCTGTGCTGTCACACCATGGGGGCCTATCTCCACATGACAGCGGACAGTCCTCACCTCCTCCCAGGCCATGGATTCTGCTGACTGCAGCAGTGGAGTCGGGTCCAGCAAGAGGGTGGGGGTGGGGGTGGGGCTATGGTGAAGGAGGGAAGGAAGTGATGGTGCTGGCATTCTGCGAACTCGATTCCCGTTTTTGTGAGACAGTGTGAGAGGCCGTGGTGGTGACTTGCATGGAAAAGACAGCAGAAACTGGCATCTCTCTCTCTCTCTCTCTCTCTCTCTCTCTCTCTCTCTCTCTCTCTCTCTGTCTCTCTCTGTCTCTCTCTCTCTCTCTCTCTCTCTCTCTCTCTCTCTCTCTCTCTCTCTCTCTGTCTGTCTGTCTGTCTGTCTGTCTGTCTGTCTGTCTGTCTCTCTCTCTCTCTCTCTCTCTCTCTCTCTCTCTCTCTCTCTCTCTCTCTCTCTCTCTCTCTCTCTCTCTCTCTCTCTGGCTCTCTCTGTCTCTCTCTTTCTCTCCCTCTGTCTGTCTGTCTGTCTGTCTGTCTGTCTCTCTCTCTCTCTCTCTCTCTCTCTCTCTCTCTCTCTCTCTCTCTCTGTCTCTCTAAACAGGGCAGGCATACCAAAAACTGGAATTCTATAGATAATTGGATATGTGGGATGGAGAGGTATGGTAGGATGGCATATCGTTTTTCTTTCAGAGAAAACAATAATTCCAAGAGAGAGAGAGAGAGACAGGCAAACAGACAGACAGACATCCAGACAGCTAGCCAGCCAGCCAGCCAGACAGACAGATAGACAGACAGTCAGACAGACAGACAAACAGACACGCAGATAGACACACAGATACACAGACAGGCACATAGACAGACACACAGACAGACAGATTCTAAAAGGAACGAAAAGTAAAAATCCTCAACTGAGCTTTTTTAAAACTAACCAGTGTTTGAAGTCAAATTGAATTAAAGTCATGAAACAGACCAATGTTACAACTACAGAGTTTAGGGATGGACTATCAAGATCTAGTTTGAGATAAAATTAAAAAAAACCAAGAAAACGAAAACAACTAAACTTTCTCATTGATTGTGGTGAATATTTTATACTTGATTTTATTGGACACACACTATATATATATTGGACACACACACACACACACACACACACACACACACACACACACACACATACACACACACACACACACACACACACACACACACACACACACACACACACACACACACATACACACACACACACACACACACACACACACACACACACACACACACACACACACACACACATGTAACAGAAAGTTGGAACCTTACCTTCTCTCAAAGGAGACTATCTTACATGCTATTTCTCTTTACTCAAAACTTTATTATGATTATGTTATGTGCACCGTACCTCAGAGACGTTGCAATAAGCAAATGCTATGCTTTCGAACGTGATTAAGAGGATTTCTTTTTTTTTCTTTGTAAGCGCAATTTTGTGGGCTTTTTTTAAAAATTCAAAATCCCTCTTCTTGAAGCCCTGGCGCGCCTCCTAACCCCACTCCTATCCTCCCTACACATTACCCATGTTCCATCCTCTCTCCTGCATCTTTTTTCCCTTCGTAGGAAAATACATTCTTTGTGTGCATCGGAGGCAATGTCTCAATGAAACAGACTCTCTCTCTCTCCCTCTCTCTCTCTCTCTCTCTCTCTTCTCTCTCTCTCTCTCTCTCTCTCTGACTGTCTGTCTCTCTCTCTCTCTCTCACTCTCTCTCTCTCTCACTCACTCTCTCTCTCTCTCTCTCTCTCTCTCTCTCTCTCTCTCTCTCTCTCTCTCTCTCTCTTCCCTACAACCGCGACAGTCTTTTTTTTTTCTTCTTCAGAGTTAGTGAACGTAGCGTACTACCATAATACTGTTATAATTTAAAAGAATCTTACATTCCCTGATACTCTGATAAACAAGAAAACCCAAATCCGTTTTCGTTCTACATTCCACATGTACACCCAGCGGTAATACAAGTCAAATAACCCCCGAAAATAGCAACACCCGACCTTTCGTTCTATTTCTTTCTGCAACATAAAAATGATGGCCTGGAAAGATGTCATGCTTTTTGTTTATGTCACCACAAACATGTTCAACAATTTCTTTTAGTCATTTTCTATCCAAAGTCTTTTTTGTTGTTGGTTTTTGCTGTTGTTGTTGTTGTTGTTGTTGATTTTGTCGCTTGACATTATTTCTGGTTCTGCGTATGTGTTGTCACTCGGAACACCTTGTAACTTTTGCATCTAAATCTCCAGACGTCGGGATCTCTCTCTCTCTCTCTCTCTCTCTCTCTCTCTCTCTCTCTCTCTCTCTCTCTCTCTGTGCATACGCGCGCGCGCGCGCGCGCGCGCGTGCGTGCGTGCGTGCGTGCGTGCGTGCGTGCGTGCGTGCGTGCGTGCGTGCGTGCGTGCGTGTGTGTGTGTGAATTTGCCTGTCTACATTTCCCCTTTTTCCCCAGCTGAAGACATTTGAATGTAGAATACTTCTTAATATGCTAACGCGGGATGTTATCATTTCCTTAATGAACATACCTACAGCTGCTAAAAAAAAAAAAAAAAAAAAAAAATCGGATGTATGAAAAAGCAGAGAGACAGAGGATCGATGTAGTTAAATAGGAAAACCAAAATAATTAGCAAAAGTGATATGAGCAAAGAAGGAAACAACGTCATCAGGTAGCGCTGCTTACGCAATTATACACAAATCGTAAAAGAAGTCAGATGACATTACAACAAATCAATGCATTAAGGTTTTCTCCAATTTTCCTTGAATTAGCCAAATCATGACACACAGCCGGCCCTTTCCCACTGTTGGACCGCTGTGACATTCTGCATTCCAATCGTTTTGCGTGGAACAATTCAAGACCCCATAATCACTTACCGTACCATTTCTTGCCAGTCATGAAGCTGATTTCGTATTACATCGTCAATAATGAAGCCACCGACCCGCGCAGTTTAAATGAATATAAACTTTTAAATAGGAAATCAATTCCACTGCGTTCTTTTTTTTTTTTTTTTTTTTTTTTTTTTGAGGGGCTGCTTACATACATTATGAGGATTTGTTTTCCCTGTTACTTGACGGTTCTGTAAAAACAGTGCCTGCGTGACAATACATATTCAGAACAAGCACAGCTAAGATCTCATATTCGACTGGATGGGACGAACCTCAACAAAACAAGTAAACACCCAAACAAACACACAGACAGACAAAACCCGGTGACTGACGACCAGTGAGGTTTCATTTAAAGTTATGTTGAAACTAAACGCATGGACAAGATGATGAGGCTAGGAAAGCTTTTTCCATCTTGTTGATGATAACTCATAGCAGCGCCAGTTTCAAACGTTGACCTGAGGAATGTTTGGGATATCCTTCTCTCCCTAAAAATGTGTATCCTGTTGGCTCTAAATAGACAGGACTGATACCGGAATCCAGTTTGCTTCAACATACGTTCTAAGCTGCATTCTATCAGTATACTGACAAAGGTAGGGAACGAACGAATGGGACCGCAGAAATGACATTTTTCCGCCCTGACGTCTTCAACATGCAAAAGAAATTAATGCAACAAATCAAAAAAAAAACATTCTAAAGATTTGCTGGGAAACATTTATACGAAATCGGTGAGTAAGAAGGAATAAGAAAGGTATCTTTGTGTGGATGGTGGGAAAGAGGAAACAAGGGTGAAGAAAGGGACATTTGTAAAATATTACATAGTGAAAAAGAACTATCACCACGATCACAACCACCAGCACCATCCACACACACTTTCATATTCAGATGGTGAGTTGGAAGGTTATGAAGGAAATTATCTGTACTTGGGTAACTGAAAAATGGAAATCGTGCCTGAGGAATGGGAACAATGTTGAAACAATACATCACTAACAAATCGAAAGCATTTAACGTACACTATGCTTTTCTCCTTTCTACGCAAATATAGCTGAATGCTCAGGTCATTGGTTCAGAGGAGGGCTCAACGTAAATGTTTGCAACCACGTTGAATAATATTTGTTACAAAACCCCCTCAGATTCTACATTACATTACGACGTATTAACACGTTATCACACAATCTAATGTTCTCTCTCTCTCTCTCTCTCTCTCTCTCTCTCTCTCTCTCTCTCTCTCTCTCTCTCTCTCTCTCTCTCTCTCTCTCTTCTTCTCATCTTCTTCTGATGTTTTTGGTATCTTGAAACGGCAATCACACTCTGTCTTTGACATGTGGATGTGTCTGTGATCATTGGCTTTGTGTAATGGTATATGGATGACCCTCCATAACGATGTGTGGCCTGTGCTGAATAAATCATGTCCCAACCCTGCCTTGATTCATGCACTTGGAAACACCAGTGTAGACGAACGTTTGGAAGGCATGGAATTTATTGTTCTAACAGCTGGAGGGATAATAATTATAGGGAAGTCCTTGCTGCCCATCCGTATACACAATGGAGAATGGGAAAAATGTAAAGGGGAAGGAACAGGTGAAGAGGTCAGGTAAGGTCATGTGGCTTATAGCCCAGCCGACCGCAAAGGGCCATATCAGGTGACGAGGAGAATAGAGGGGCGGGGGGGGGGGGGGGGGGGATCAGAGGTGATATTCAGGAAAGCGAACGGGTGGAAGGAGGGGAAAGGTGCGTGGCATTCATTTCTCTTTCTTCTTTTTCTTTTTTCATCGTCGGTTTCTTTAACTTTTCCTAACAGTTTGTTTAATGTCGAGCTGTTTTTTGTTTGTTTGTTTGCTTGTTGGTTGTTGTTTTTTTCCATTTCTCTCTCACACTACTGGTCTTTTATTTTCAATTCATTATACTGTCTCTTTCGTTTCCTCGTGCTTTCTCTTCTTCTTCTTTCTTCTTCTTCTTCTTCTTCTTCTTCTTCTTCTTCTTTCTTCTTCTTCTTCTCCCATTTGTTTTCCCAACACGCATTATCTCGCTTCATCTCTTTCTCTCTGTCATTTATGGGCACCCCTCCCCCCCCCCCTCTCTCTCTCTCTCTCTCTCTCTCTCCTCTCTCTCTCTCTCTCTCTCTCTCTCTCTCTCTCTCTCTCTCTCTCTTCGTCTGCTCTTTTGTGTAGGCTTTTGTTTGTTTGCTTGCTTGTTTGTGACTGTTGCCGCCACTATTGCCTTTCTTCTATCTCAGCTTTAATAACATCACTGCTTCTTCACTGTGTGTTCATCGATTTTCTCTTCATTCAACAAGTGATGTTCATATTGGGAAGATAACCGCAGTGGTCTGTGTGAGCTTCACGTCAGTTCCTAAGGTCTAGTCCCAGGGTTAAAAGGAACGTCCCCCCACCCACCCCCACACACACACATACACACTTTGCTTTCTTATTGCTCAACGATGTCAATCTCGTCACGTTCCTGCTATAAAAAAGACCTGCCCATTTGGTGAGGAATTGCTTTCATCCTTTCTCTCCCAACCCAGCTGAGTATCCTGTGGACGGCTGCACCAGATGTACCTCTGTCTTCACCGCCTGTTCTTTCTCTACCGTAATTGGTAATATCCAACAAGAAGCTTTATTGTCTGTTTGGTTCCATCGTCAAACCCGTAAAGGAAAAGTTCATTCGTCTGTTTCCCTTACCCACCTTCTTTCCGTGTCACCTGTATCTCCACGACGCCATTACAGTCTTCCCGTGTCACCTGTATCTCCACGACGCCATTACAGTCTTCCCGTGTCACCTGTATCTCCACGACGCCATTACAGTCTTCCCGTGTCACCTGTATCTCCACGACGCCATTACTGTCTTCCCGTGTCACCTGTATCTCCACGACGCCATTACTGTCTTCCCGTGTCACCTGTATCTCCACGACGCCATTACAGTCTTCCAGGTTTGTCCCAATCAAAGACAGAGTAGTTAATGCGCCACTGCTTACGCATGGCGTGCACGGCAAAGGGATTACTTATTATTATTGCACGGGGGTTTGCTAGCAGAAGATGCTGGTGAAAGGAGGAGGAGGAGAAGAAGAAGAAGAGAAGAAGAAGAGAAGAAGAAGAAGAAGAAGAAGAAGAAGAAGGCGACGACGATGACGACGAAGAAAGAGAAGAAGAAGAAGAAGAGAAGAAGAAGAAGAAGAAGAAGAAAGAAGAAGAAGACAGACAGACAGACAGACAGACAGACAAAAAGGAGGGGGGAGTGAGAGAGGGACAGAGACAGACAGACACAGACAAAAACAGAGAGAGAGAGAGAGAGAGAGAGAGAGAGAGGAGAGAGAGAGAAGAGAGAGAGAGAGAGAGAGAGAGAGAGAGAGAGAGAGAGAGAGAGAGAGAGAGAGAGAGAATCCAGATGATTTATCCCATTCGTCCCTGTCAAGGTCAGAATCGTCAAAACAGCTCCATATCGCCTTTGTTTTGTTATCAGCCTCAGTCACCAAGCCTGTTACTTCTGTCTATCGCTTACATTATCTCCCTGCCATCTCCATGAAGTGTTTCCTCAATTTCAAGGTAAACTACCGTATACTTCCGCGAGCATTTCCCTGTGTATATCTCTTGTTTGTCCCACATTTTTGGGTTCATTCCTAGTTTGTTTGCTTCTTTGTTTCTTATCAAAATCTAAAAGATGCAGAATGATATTGCTCAGGTCTTGACCTTTCGGAGGACAGTGTAAAGTGTGAACTTTTCAAAGGTCATTCTGGGACCAAAGTGCCTGATTAGAAATTCATGTGGTTCGTGGCCTTTTTCCTGGTGTATTTGACAGCTTTGTTTTATTTTCACTTGTTTTGTTTGTGTGTGTGTTTGTTTGTTTTTTGAAGGAGAACAAAATTATGTTAATGGCTATGTTGGTTATCATGAGAATACATAACGTACAGAAACTGTACAGTGCATACACCAGTAAGATACTTTACCTCATTCCAGAATTGGGTACCATCCGAGTCTGGCAAAAGGTCAGCCTGTAAATTATGTGGACAAGGGTTCCTTACTCTGTCCAACCCAGACTAACCGGCTCCACTCCTCTCAGTTCACAGTCATCTCCTCCTCCTCCTCCTCCTCCAGTGACTGGCGACCAAAAGCTGACCACCCCAGTCTGAAACCAGAGTTATCCTTCCTTCTCCTGCACTGATTGCCGCTTTCACGTGGAGTTAACGACGTACTTGGGCAACACAGGCTGGAAAAGTACACTGCCTCCACGTCCACCTCTTGGTCTGTGTTGGTCTACAACGTCTTTCCAGCTGCATGCTGCAACGTCCCGCTCCCTTTCCTTCTTAATGACCCTCCCAGTCCACGTAGGGAGGGCTCCCTAAGCCGTCCTCACAGGGATGTGCCTCTGTCCCACACAATGGGAGACATCAACTGTCTGCCTCCCTCATCGATTTTGCTGGACTGACTGTGCGGGCAGAGAAAACGGAATGAAGAGAGAGAGAGAGCGAGAGAGAGAGAGAGAGAGAGAGAGAGAGAGAGAGAGAGAGGAGAGAGAGAGAGAGAGAGAGAGAGAGAGAGAGTGTAAGAGTGGATGGAAGGTGAATGGTAGTCACCTATTTAGTCTTCTCCGATCCAGACCACTTTAGAGCTATGTGTAAACGACGTAACGGGTGTGTAAGGTAATGTTACTAAATCAACACTACTCTAGACCGCAGACAATTTTTGTAAAAAGTGTATGCAGTTGTTAATTATTCTAAAGTTTGACATGTACAGTTGCCATGTGTCAGCGGTCTGTCTCATTAAACACCACCTTTTCACATGAAATAACATTCTTCCCTTTAAAAGGTATGAAGCAGTAACGTTAAAAAAAAACACCCAATAAAAGTAATAAGTAAAAAGATAAGAGAGCCAAACTTTAAAAAGCGACGATGCCAATGCAGTACAGACAAGGTATCTTGTGATAGCATTGATGCTAGCAATGACGATGGTGGTGATATTCATCAAATTGTGTCTGTATCACAAGCTGGCAACAAAGCTCGTTATCAGACATTTAAAAACACGCTTAGAATACTTTGCATTAAAACTGTCATCGCTGCTCATATAGAGGAGTGGGGGGAGGGGGGGGGGGGGCACAAAAACCTCACATCAACACATATTTCAATCGTTTTACACACAGTGTGCGTACACATCTGCTATCGTTTCACATACATTGTATGCCTGCCGACTGCGTTGTGAACAGAGACGCATTTGCACATGCGTCCACAGGCTTAGCGACGCAACCCAAGACACATACACATTTCTCCGTGCATAAAAAGAACGAGACAGCTCCGGATGCAGCGTCTGCAGCAGAGGGAAAGCTTTCGCCATTAACACGGGTGGACACTTTACTAACATCTCAGACAATCGACTTTGGCAGATTGTCAATATGGTCGTCCGCTTCTCTACAGACAAGGAAGGAACTGGGAGAGAGCGATAGTACGAAGGACGTAGACACTTCGATTAGCTGTGCAGGTTCAGATTCGATGCCAAACTATTCGTCTAATTTACTCAGGCGTTGACGTTTTTTTCGGGATACGGTATTGGAGGCAAGTGGTCTAAAGAACAGTCTGTCTTACTAGCAGCTAGACTCTGTGCCTGTGTCTGTATCTCTGTCTGTGTCTCTCTCCGTGTCTGTGTCTGTCTGTCTGTCTGTCTCTCTCTCTCTCTCTCTCTCTCTCTCTCTCTCTCTCTCTCTCTCTCTCTCTCTTCTCTCTCTCTCTCTCTTGGGGGTGTCGTGAACTGTTGCATTCGCGTGAGGTCACCGTGGTTTGACTCCTGCAATTAATTAACAATCAAGGCGACTACACTGTGTTTTATGGACTGAAAGTTTGCCTACTGCTTTGCAAGGAACCATGCCGTCTGCAGCAGTGGAATTCAGGGCAGTGTGTGGCTGTTTCATCGCAGTGTTCCAGTCGTTCATGTTGAAGCGAGCGAAGCAGAAATTAGCCATGCGTGCCGCCATTCTGAAACTGAAGAGGAGAACGGACGGTGTAGTGTTAGGACTGGTCCTCACGTATTTCTTCTGGGGCAGTTTTCTTCTTCAATGTGGCGATGTGGAGAGTAACCCGGGACCAACAACTCAGGGTAAAGGTAGCACGAGACAGGCTCGCCTGAACAGTGGTGCCAGGACCAGCATGGAGGGACCGGGCAATCCCATAGGTGCGAGCCAAAGAGACACAAGGAAAGAACCCAGCATGTCTGACCTCATGGACATGATGCAGTCCATGAGCACAAGAATGGACAGTCGCTTCGGAGAGCTGAAGTCGGAGCTCCATACTCTACGAGAAGAGTCTACGGCAATGCAAGATGAATTCAGAAGGCTACGAGGGGAGATCAGTGGACTGCAGCAACAGAATGAAGACCTTAGGAGACAAAACGACGACCTGACTAAGAAGATCGAGGACCTGGAGCGGAAAACAGACGACCTCGAGGGCAGGTCGAAAAGGAACAATCTGATCTTCTATGGTATACCAAGGAACGACAATGAAACCAACACTGACTGCGAAAGTGTGTTAAAAGAGTTAATAACTGACCAGTTGGAACTTGCCCAAGAAACTGAATTCGATAGGGTGCACAGACTAAATCCCAAACGTGACTCGCCCATCATAGCCAGATTCGTGTTTTATAAACAAAAAGTAGAAGTGTTGAAGGCTAAGGGCAAACTCCGGGGAACAAATATTTTTGTTGGTGAAGACTTTTCTGTTCGTGTGAGAGCGATTAGGAAGAGGTTGACACCCCATGTGAAAAAAGCTAGGAGCCAGGGTAAGCGGGCCACTATGGTTTTCGACCATCTTCTGATCGATGGCAGTAAATTCACTGTAAATGGAAACGACGAGCTTGTAAAAATGAAATAATGTGTCGGCCGGCCCAAATACTCGTGTAAAAATAAACCGTGGTTAAAGGGAACACACACTAGTGTAACACCGGTCCTTGCCTCGCTGTGTGGCAGTATAGGTGACACTGGGGTAGCACGTGCAGAGCGGGATGTCTTTGACGGCATGTTGTTTTCTGACGTTAGTTCAGCTTCCCCTTCAACACAAAACGAAAGCTATGAATGCGTGTTACAATCTGATATGTGTTGTGTGTTTGAAAATGCACATGATTGTCCCCCTTCGGCCATTGTGCACAGTATGAATGAAAACGAGTGTTTGAACATTGATTCCAAATCTTTCACCTTTTTACATTGGAATGTTAATGGGTTAATTTCAAAACTACGCGACAAAGAGAACAGTATTTTACCAATCCTAGCTCACTTCGTCCTCACCAAGTTCGGACGAAGTGCCCTAGGATTGGTAAAATACTGTTCTCTGACAAGTAAGACTTCAATAACCAAAAAATAACGATTATCTACAAACATACATACTGTGTAGGGTTATCCGTTTTCAATACTAATTTACTAAAGTTTTCAGAGAGTAACGTAGGGGAAAGTAGCCGTGGCTGAACACGCCCCATAGAGTAACGTAGGGGAAAAGCAGCCGGGGCTGAACGCGCCCATATACACGCCCGGTGCACTAGGCTATCCGATTACTTCACAGCGTGGGGTCGTCAGCAGAGCCAAAGCCCGTTAAGGTCAAGTTGCCCTCAGAGCAACGTGTGGCGAAGGATTGCTTGTGGGTTTAAATAATATTTCTATTTAGACACGGAGGAGAAACCAGTCTTGGAGCCATAGACATACGTGTTCTGCGTTTCACAAAATACGTGCGCATGCGCACACACACACACACACACACACACACACACACACACACACACACACACACACACACACACTATTTATTAGTTCTCTGCATGTCTTCCACTGAAAGCCAGTTTTGACAAAGTGTTTCTTTCTGCTGTACAGTCATCTATAATAAATAGTGTCTGCGTTCCAAGTCAGCAGGCTGGGCGACCCGCTGACAAACTGTGAGGCCAAAAAATCAATACCGCCGCACCTCCTCCCTACCCCCTCTTCTCCCCTCCTTTTCACCCCACTCCCTACGCCGAGCCTGCCACATTACAATATATTACATCAGCCTTCTCGAAGCTTCTTTTCCACGTCAATACTCCCACGTGATCACAGCCCGGCCAATCAGCGAGGGGGTTACATTTAAGCGTAGGCTTACGGGCGCTCACATGACTAGGAACGCCAACATTCCTCCACTGACTCCCGGACTAGCAGGACGTTTACTGTGCTGTGTGCTTGGCTGCGTTATTCTAAAATGGCGAACCAGTTTACCGAGGAACAGAATCGTGCTATTCAAGATCACAAGTTTTACTTTAACTGCATGTTAGAGTATTTGTCAAAAAGGAACTAGGTGAAGCATGTTCTTTACCAGTTAAACCGAAAAGAAGTATTGCTTTCCTAGAAGGTGGAGAAAAGGAAAAAAGTGAACCGACTGCTTTGGAAATGAACGACTATCTTCAAGGTTTGTTAGTTCAAGGAAATGAAAACGTTGAAGGCAATATTGTTGACCAAGATACAGCCAATTTCAATGCGTGTTTGACTATCGATGAGATGGTTCCTTTTTTAAAAGGCGGTGCTATGTTGATAAAACAAAATAAAAGCAAAACAATCCATCACGCGTTGATTGTTGGACGCTGGCTTGAGACAGCCCAAGTCATGTTTAAAAACAAAAAACGCATCAAACATGGCGTTCATTTCTTAAGACGCAGGTAAACATGGCTGATTTGCATGCTAGAAAACTTATTCAAATTTCTATGTGTTTTTATAACTATCCTAAATTTCACAAGCTAGGAATCAGTATAAATGAACTGTGTAGCAAACGCCAAACCATTATTAGACTTATGCAACTGGATAACGATTTTCGAATGTTCTGGCAAACAAACTAGATAGGGTTAGGCAGACCTTAGTGCATCTACCAGTATGGGGAGGAGTAGTGTGTAGCCAGCACTATCTCCATATAAATGCTCCAAATATACAATGACGGATGTACTAACTACTGGCGATTAGAGCCGCCATAAAAGCTCGGCTACAGCAGTAATTGCTGTAACTCTGCCAAAGCCAGTTGCAAGCCTGGTTGAGAAAAAAGAGGAGCACAGCAGCGAACTAGGTCAAACGTTCCTTGTAAGAACGTTTGACCTGTAAAGCGCAGCAGTAAACTAGGTCAAACGTTCTTACAAGGAACGTTTGACCTAGTTGCTGGCCTTCAGTCACAAAGAAAGTGGCCCCAGCCTTCACTTTCCCACAAGCACTGTCCTGTCTATTGTGTGTTTGTTTGTTTGTTGTTTGTTTGTGTTTGTGTTTGTTGTTTGTTTGTGTTTTGTTCTACCCTACACACACGTCCCCACCCCCACCCCACGCACGCACGTCCCCCCACCCCCCCACCCCACCCCACCCCTGCCCCACGCATGCACACTCATCCACAAGTTCTTAACTCAAGTCACTCCAAGTCACCCCAAGTCACTTCTAAGTTCTTACTCAAGTTGTCCTCAAGTCATCCTCAAGTCATCCTCAAGTCATCCACAAGTTCTTACTCAAGTCATCCTCAAGTCATCCTTAAGTCACTTCTAAGTTCTTACTCAAGTCGTCCTCAAGTCATCCTCAAGTTCTTACTAAGTTACCTCAAGATCATAACTAAGTCATCCTCTAAGTACAACCAAGTTCTTATTCAAGTTATTTTATAATTATCAAAAAAACAAGACAATCTATGTTTTTATCTTAAATAGTAGATGTCTAATATAGTACACACAGCCTCAAAAAACGCGTCATCGCTGAGGATGTCTTGCTCAGCGTTCTCTGCATAGATCTTAATGAAGTTCTTACATCCTAAGCAACCGCATTGTTTTACAATTCTGGTCTATGGAAATGTCTTTTATAGACTCCATGTCTTTATTTATTGACTCCATCATTTTATAATACGCCATGATCTATTTTTGTCAAAAAAAAAAAAATTTTTAAATATTATTCCATTTGAAATGGATCAAAATGATCTTTTGTTGTTGGCGGTTTTGGCGTGCAGTTGTCTTTTTCTGTATTTAGTGGTTCAGATTTTTTGATTGCTTTTGTTTCTGTTGTCGTTGTGTATATATTTTATAACCGTAATAACCGCCCCCAGCAGCAGCAATGGCGCCAAAAATGGCAACAGTTTTAAGTTCAATATTCATGAAGACTTTGGGGCCTTGAATCACATGGAGTTTTTATAGCGGGCATTGAATCAACTTGTTCTGGCGTTGGCGGTGTTATGTTTTCATGATGAGTTATATTCTGTAACATTAATTTTTTTTGCCTGTTCCACTCTGCTAATTTTTTTCCTGCTTCAACACGCCCAGGATTTTTACTCACTTTCTCCACCTGGTTCAATGTTTTCTGATTCTGCTGATTTTCTGGCTCGGTCATTTTGAAGGGAAATAAAATCTATATGATTAAAAGTTATTAATCCCATGATTAATGGCGATAACAATGTTCCAAATCTGTAATACAGATCACATCCTAGAGACTCTAATGACTTTGTTAAAACTGGATCCTGCGTTAAATCATACATAAAGTCTGTTCAGAATCAATAGGCGCAAATTTACTTACTAGTTTAGTGTACAAATGAGAACCGTTTGCCCTACACTTTTTACCATTCTTGATCCAAGTTGCGCTTCATACCTGTTTGATACTTTATAATGTCTTGTGGCGACATTGTTGTATCTGTTCTATGCTGAATTCATTTCCGAGGAACTGTTTTGTTTTTCCTCATGCTGCCAAAGAATACAGTCTTTATTTTTTTTGCATAATAGCTTGCTCATCAACCTGGTCATTTGTAATCATAAGTTCAGGAAGGTTTAATAGATCATCGCTGTTCATGTTTTTTATTAATTATAATTATTTTATTTTTTAAAATGAGCGCCGAAAAAACTGTTGCCAACCTTGTATACCATTCTGCTGTTATTGGAGGCCTAAGTATAGGATACTCAATGCTTGGTAAAAGCTTGTTAAAAATAAAACCGGCAGATCTTGGCAAACTAGACTTTGAGGATTTTAGCAAAGCTGATTGCTGTTATTACAGCTTCATTTGCTACGAAAGATTTTTAGTCAAGCAAGGAATAATTCCAGACAGTATAAATATGTAAATAAAAATACATTTATAAAAAATGGCTTCACTCGTAATGATGATAGGTGGCGCTGTGGTGAATGCGCTTGCTTTTAGTGGAAGTAATTACGCGTTTAGTAAACTACGGGACGACGGCGAGAGAAAAAGACATAACAAAGCTGTGGAGCAACTAGCTGCAGCACAAGACGCCTATGAAAAGCAGAGAATTGAGCAGTTAGATTTTATTAATAACAAACTGAAAAAACAGGGGCATGCAGCTTACACATTTAAAGATGTTGATCAAGCAATAAAAAAAGTATTATCTAGTAACGGGCAAACCAATTCAGACATTGCCCCACCAAAATTCAGCAACTTTTATCAACCATCAGAAAAACAAAAGATGCAAGAAATCGTGTTTATTGTCTTTGGCATGACTGTTGTGTATTTTGTTGCGCATAATATTGGCTGAATAAAAATGAACAAAATCTATTATTCACCAAAAGGATATTGGAAGGGAATCACGCAATAAAAAAGCTAAGCCAAGCGGCAGGGGTCAGTGAACAAACAGCAAAAGAATGGTTATCTAAACAAGCGATTTGGCAAATTTATTTACCTGCCCCTAGACGAATACAGAGACCGCACTTTGTGAACCCCAACTCCAAACGACACCCATCAAATGGATCTTCTATATTTTACCCTCTGATACGATTAGACGAAAAAGATTTAAGTACGCACTCACGGTCATTGACATGGCTTCAAGATACAAAGATGCTGAACCATTAACACAAAAGAGTGCTTCTGCTGTTGCTGTTGCCATACAACTGATATACCAACGAGGCCCCTTAACTTATCCTCGCATGATTCAAGTTGATGATGGAAAAGAATTTAAAGGCCAAGTGAATCAATTATTGTTAAAACATAGAGTTACCATTAAAAGAGGCATCCCAGGAGTTCACAGATCACAGGCTTTGGTTGAAAACTTTAACAAACAGTTAGCCGAAAGACTTTTCTCCTACCAGTATCACAGAGAGCTTATTGACAATTCTCGCAACACAGAATGGGTTAGAAGACTGCCCTCAGTTTTGCGCGCAATGAATAATGAAGAATTTAAAGGGTTAAAACCAGTACAAGCAATCAAAAAACAAACAATAAATGTTGCTGAAGACGCCAGTACAACCAGCAAACTATTACCGTTTGGTTTAAAAGTAAGGTACCTTTATTTACCGGGGAAGCAGAAGGGGACACTCGCATCAGGGCAACAGATCCAGTTTGGAGTGTTGATCCATATGAAATAAAAAGAATTGTAAAAATGAATCCGCCCGTGTATTATTTACGAGAAACTGACACAACAAAACAACCAGCTCCTCAAAGATCTTTTGTGAAGGAAGAACTGCAGATAATCCCACCGGACACAGTTCCGCTTTAATTAATTTACGTAAATATATTTGAGTTTAAAATGGAAGCTCAGAAGGAAGCGCAGAACGAAACAAGAATGGTAAAGGAAGAGACCTTGAAAATGATACGGGAATCATTTCATGCGTGTAATGCTATTAAGGAAACATTTTCGGGGATTAATCAATGCATGCTAAATCATCCAGATCACCTACAACTCAAACCCCCAAATTGGGAAAAAGAATATCTTGAATAATAAAAAAATTCGAACGCATCAAGCAAACATGAGAAAAGATTTAAATGAATTGGATGAAGCTATGATTGATCTTATAATAAAAGTTGATGAAAAATATAACCTCCCTGTTTATGCGGTCCTCCAGTGCCCGATTGCATATGAAAACTCTGGATTAACAAACACACGTTTTGTGTTTGTTCTATCTAATGACTTCTTTGTTACAACAGTTGTGTTGATCTCATGTAGATTAGATCGTAGTTTACGTTGTCATAATGAAAAGTCTTATTGCCAAACAATGCTTCTTTGTAGTTGTCATGCGATATGTTTGACTGCACAACACTGCGAGATATTCCTTTTGCTTTCTTAATGGTTTTCTCCTGGCTCGAAATACTGTACATTTTCGATCTTAAACCAATAAACTCCTTAATCACCTTTCCAGATAATTCATCCTTCATCTTTCCTAAAACCTTCTTGTTAGTAATTGAATGTAAAGGCGAATCTTTAGGGTAATCAGATGTATCATACCATCCCACATGTCCTTTAGCCACTTCGATTTCCATGTCTTTATTAGATGTCTTCAGTAGGGATATTTATAACAAAACTATCTGTATCTGTGTAAAGCACTTTGGACTCTGGATACAGGGGTTTAAAGTAGTCATAAAGAAATTCTAACATCAAAAGCTTTGATAATTCTAAAACAGTAAACCCGATAAATACAGGTTTGTCCAATTTGACTTTCTTTTTTTTCATCATTATACAAAAAGCTGATCATGAAATCTTCTGAAGTCCTGATAATTAGGTTTTGAAGTCAGCTTAATTGCTTCGTTCTCTTTGGTGACTAATCTGACATCTTTGCGCTTGTGCGGATTCTCCATAGTCTTTCCAAAACAGCTGTTGTTCATCAGCTTGAAAAAGTCTTTTTCTGAAGCATCTGCGGATTTAGTTCTGAGATCAGTGTTCTTCATGATGTATGGTTTCATGAACTGTTCTTGATCAAAAGCAATTATGCGATGAACTGCTGTCAACTTCAAACCATGTCTTAAATAAAATTGTAGAAGTCTGTAATGACAGACATAATTTTTTTTGCCTCGAAGATTAGGCACAAGTTTAGGCGGTTCTGTTTTTTCCATCTTTAGACTTTCTGCTGCTAATGGATAGTCATTATGCAGGTCATGGAGTTCATGAGGATATTCTAAGTCAACTTCTAGAATGTATCCACGCTGTTGACCCGGCGTCAAACTGCCCAACCACTTTAATGCTTTTTGAATATTATTTGTACAGCCACCTGTGTACATTTTAAAGTTGCGTAATGGAAGCGATTGCGCCATAGCCCAACCATACAGATTGTTTGCATCTAAATACATGAGATAGTTAGACCTTTTACTCGGATCATAGTCGTCCAAGTATTTGTTGTTTGCTTTACAGTAATGATGCGACGCCATACTAATTCCTCCACGCAATCCGGTTTCAATCATCTGAATCATTGGTAGGTCAGACAATAAATCAATCTGTACTCCAGTAAACTTTAAGAAAGCATCCCAACTCATCCCAGGCGCAGAAATGTAATGCGCAGGATCCAGGCTGTAATGTTTCATGCAGGTCTTTCTATAATTTTCAAAAATATCCGCCAACAAACATACATCAGCCATCAAGTATGAGTCATGATAGTCTCCCATCGTTTTACACTCTAACTTCTGCCACGCATCTTGAGCATGTTGGTAATCAGAATCGCTGATGTCCTTTCCTCTAAGACTAGAAAAGAACGCGCCTTTAGGCGGAAGTGTATCTTCGTCAAACCTTTCCCAACTGTTCATGTACTCATAAGGATAAACGCCCTTTCTAACAAGTGTTGGGTCAAAATATTCTTCCGTTATTGGGCAGGACTTTAAGGACATAGCCAGTGACTCTAACGAACCCATCATGTGCTGCATAGAGTCATAAAAAGACATGTTATTTAAAGTGAAACACATGTACTTTTCTGATGACTGTGCAATGCATGACACCCTGAAGGCATTGTCCACTGCTTTCATTATAAGATGAGAGTCGTAACCTCGCAAGTTATGAAAGAAGATGGGCAGCTTCCATGTCTTTGGTTCAAACTTTAGTTGAAGATTGCATTTACTGTGTGCAGCTCCTCTGAACTTCCCGCTAATGTGATCATGGTCTCTTACTTTTGGATTGGCTTTCTCACTGAGTTCTAAACCACAAATCCAACAGTGAGTGGCTAAGCCATACTGTTCTTGGTCTTCAGGCGTCATCATGATTTCAGATAAATTCAGATTATTAGAACAGTCATTGCGCACTTGCTGCATGCGCTGTAAAAATCTTCTAGCCGCATTGGGCCTCTGTATAATTCTGGCGTTGAATGAGCGCCATCCGACCTAACAACAATGAAAGCAAATGAACAAATCTGATGATTACTCATTAAGACTGTTTTTCGAAGTTTTTGTGGCGCTGGCCCTTCATAAGGAACAATGAGTGATTCAAAGTCTGCGTAAACAACATATGGAGAATTTTGCATCCGTTTCCAGTTCTTAAAACTAACTTTAGATCTGGGTGGGGGCGTAATTAGTTCTGTATTACAGTCAACTGGGCCGATACAATGTTTCTTATGTTCGCTTGCCGCTTGAGCAGATGGAATTCTTGTTAAACATTTTCTGCAGAATTCTTGTTTGTGCCCATCTTTTGAAGTATGCTGCATTAGTTTACTCATTGTTCGTATCAATGTGTAATGCGGTAGCCCCGCTGGTGAAAACATTAGTAGTAAGTCAACATGATTTTTGTCTGGCTCGCCAATCGTTGGACTGTTCTTGGACACTTTAATCGGCTGTAGATTTGTTTCCTCATCCCATGTGTAGATATTAACAGTTATTGGTTTGTTTTGTTCTTCAAACTGATCAATTTGATCTACACTAACAGGAAAGGATATTCCGCTAAAGTTAAGATCATTAATGTAATCCAATAGTTAGACACTCTCTCTGCGTTTTTGCGGACGTAATGCAGCCTTGCAAGAACACACCACATGAAACATTTGTTGTCTGTATTCTTTATGTTTAAAACTGCTCTTTTTGCAACTAATGCTGGAGGTAGTGGAATGTAAGCCTTACCAACGATTGGCGCATACTTAGACTGTTTTAATCTGATCTCTAAGACTTCGCCCTCTGACCAACCAGAGCCTCTCATTTTGGCTTCTTCAGCGGCCACATCAAACTGTGTAAGCAGTTCGTCTGCCAACCAGGTGTTAAGTCATTATGAGAAAGAATAGTCTGTTGTTTAGTTGAGACCCAAACTTCTAGATTTTCTTCATTTATTGTTACATAGTCGATTAAAACAGCTAACATTACTTTAACTGGCGGGTCTATTGTTAGTTTACCCGGAACTTGAGAAATAGCATGAGCAACACTTGCCCGTACGCTTGCTGGATCAATGACTTCTAAATCAATATCATTCAGTGCTCTTGATAAACGCTCTCCCTCGAGCATTCCTTCAAACAATTCGTCTGGTCCTTCATATGTCTTAGCCATGTTGAGTTTCTTTTCTAACTCAAAATATTTATTTAAATTAAAAAAAATAATTAATCAGAATCAATATCAACGGTCTTTTTGTGCTTGGACTCATAAACTAAAGTATAAACACCCTTTGGCGTTGTTAATGTGAGCTGTTTAGAACAGAGTTTAATGTTTCGTTTACTTTTTTTAAGCATTCCTTTTTTATCTGCTCGGCGTCTGGCTGTTGAGAAAAACTTGCCCTCGCCTTTCTTTGAAGATCAAACTTTGTCTTTTGTAGTCATCAAAATCGGCCTGTAAACGATTAAATTCTTCATCCGTGATGTTTGAGTCAGCTAGTGCTTTATTTATAATCAGCTTAAAGGAACTAAGTTTAGCTGTTATTAGTTGAACCATAGCTGTGTGCTTTTGGAGTTTAGTTTTTAATTTTTTGCCAGCAGCACTTACAGCTAATGAACACAGGCCGAGAGCTAAAGACAACCCGCCTAGAGGCAAAGCTGCGGGTGAAACCAACACCTTTTTGCTAAGAGGCCTACCTTTTCCCTGCTGATAGAGCACTTATAGTTGATGTTCCAGTATTAACATATGTTACAGCATTAAAAGGCAGAGAATCCTTCGTTTGGTTTTGCTGTATTTTGAAAGGTCCTGCTCTAGTTTTTGTTGCATTTGTGTAATGTTTGTTAATCTGAAGGTTTTTATGTCAGGGGCTATCCCTTCTTTTGGGGGCTCTGGCGCTGTGGGCACATTTGGATAAACCTGAACAGACATGCTTTTTTTTAAAATAAAAAATATTTAGTATTGTATATCTTTTAATCTGTTATCTTGAATATTCAGCTGCGCATCATATATAAAAACAAATGTGCATTAACGGTTTTCGCCATCTTTTTCTTTATCAATTTGAATGTTTATTCCGTTTTTAAAAAAGTTTCCCACCCCCCATGCAACTGTTATCCTCTGTCGATCTAGGTCAATCCATAAACCGTATTTTGTTGTTAAATAATCATCGAGTCTACATGTGAAGGTGTAGATCTTTAGACAAAAAGGTCTACCGTTGGATTTCTACCCCTCCCCCCCCCAAAAACAATTTTCTTTTTCATCAAAATGCTGATAAGGTTTAAGCCCGCTAGCGTGATTTTTTAGGGCTACCCTCAATCGAACATTGTACTTTCGTTATTTTAGGATTAATAAACTTTTCACTTCCTCTTTTGAATGGTTCTTCATCTTCACACAGCAATAAATACCTTTAAGCGATCTTGCTGCGGCACTAAAACAAAAATTTCCATATAGCGTCATTCTTGCTTCTGGATATGTTGTATGATGAATCACTCTTTCGTAAATTAGCTAATTTTGACTGTTTATTGTTGCTCAATCGCCTTGCTAAATTAGGGTTGCTAAAAACGTCAAACTCTAGCGCAATGTCAGAAATACTGTACTTTGCTTCGGTGTCTGATGATCTGATAACACGTTTGTTTTCATTAAAGTATTTTCATATGACAATCTGTCTTTTAATGCTCCTTGAAAGTATGGCGCATGCTTTTTTAAACCCAACTCAAAATCTAAGGAATTGGAAAAGCGATTTCCATACCAAAATTTACAGCCGCTACTTTTTGCCGTCTTCAGCATGCGGCGCCCTATTCTGTGTTTTAGTGCTTCTTTAAATTTTCGTTTCCCTTGAAACGCAAGATCGGCCCTTTCATTCCCGGTTAGCCTAGATCAGAAAGGTTTAAAAATTGTCTGCATTGTGTAAAGAAAATATTTCTTCCCCCTCAAGTTTTAAGAAATTTTCTTAAACGATTGCCCCCCCCAAATTCTGGACAACTGTCCTTTTTTGTGTCTGTTGTGATTCGAGTTCTATTTTGAAAGAAAGACGCGCAGACCCTGGAAACAATCACTTCATCTGCCCCCAGGTCTGGAAATTTGACAGTAAGAATTTGATCCGCATCAATAGTAGATGGATTTTTTGGAACAGTAATATTCCGTTTATTTCCCTTTCACGCCAAAGGGCTCTTTCAGTCTTCTATGCGGGTCAAGAATTGAACCATATGTTTGCGACATTTTTTATAAAACAAATAAAAGTTAATTATTTAAAAACATGGCAGGAATTGAAGGTGAAGAAGATTATGATTTTTTGGATCCGGGAGACGACATGAGTGAAATGATCCCTTTGATACAACATCGCTCAACGCTCTCAATGCGGCATGAATTAACAGAATCTAAGGTCAGATCATTTTACCAAAAGTTTAGGCCAAGAACCCCCGAATTTATAGACCCAAATGATTTTGAATTAAAAGATGATCATTTGTCTGTAAAAAACGATCAAGGACAACTTTTCGGCTTACAACTAAACCAGACCCATCAAATTTTTAGCCAAGAGTACAATTATACAAGACTCAGTGTGAAAGATCAAAATCGCCTTGGTCTTGTTAGACCAAAATTAAGGGCGGATGCAGTTGCTAAACTTCAAAACACACTACAAGAACTCCCGACAGATAACCAAATGCAAAAACATGGAACTTAAAGAATTAAATCAATCAGCAGACGAATTAATAAATGCAATAGAAGCAGAAACCAGTTTTTCAGAAGAAACAGCATTAAAGACTATACACGACTCCCCGCTACCCATGCGAGAAATAGCGGCCCTTGATCATGCTTTAAGAACCATTAGAGGCAAATTAACAAACAATTTAGCAAAACTGGGTGAAATAGATGAGCATATAAAAAGAGAAAAAGAAAAACTCGTTGAGGCTGATGACGCCAACTTAGGGCATGATATTAAAGAAAGAATAACCCAAAGACTAAAAGATCTTGAACAAGAGAGATCAGCAAGACTAGAAGGTTGTCTACTAACCGAGAAAAATTTACGAACTCAAGTGAGCAGAATAAGAGAAACTATCCAAAGAATTTTATATGAAGACACAACGCTAGCAGAACGAATCCGAACACTGTTTAGAGAGCAAGGAGTCACATTAGCAAGCGTTATAACAGCCTTAGGATTTGCAATAAGTACACTGGTGAGGCTATTACAGGCGGCGGCGGTCAAAGCCCAGTGCCTCCACCGCCATCACCTCCATCTCCGCCTGAATAAATCAGGGGTAAAAAAACAGCTGATCATCTTGCGGGTTTATTAAAAAAATAGCCAGTAAAGCCCTAGACGCTTTACCGGGTATATTAGGGGGTGTTGTTAGCTGGCTTTTGTCTACTGCAAGCAAAGTAGTTGGCTTTATGGCCGAGCACTTATGGGCCTTAGTTCTCTTAATAGTTGGGTTAATATTTTAGTAAGATAAAGGCCGAGTAATCCTAGCCGGGTTTAAAACAACAACAAGTGCTGTCTTTTCATATTCATGGTCATCGCGAACAGAGTCCGGGTCTTCAACGGCTTTGGGCTTTGGGCCAAGAGGATTGGATGACTTATTCTTGGGGGTCATCTTGTTTTTTTACTGCTTGCAAATACTGGCTCAGAATTATTTCGTTTTTTCCGACCTTCTGTTTTATTGCCTCCCAAGGATTTTCATTATTGTAGTTTATTAATATTGTGCCTATCTGGAGTCTGAGGTCAAAGCAGCATGTATAAACCAGTGCCAACAGCAAAGTCTAACTTTCGATCTTGCGTATTGTAAAACATTTTGGTACCTTTTTATACTTGAAGGCAAATCAACTGTAGAAATTTAAAGGCGTCCTCTAAAATTGCTAAGTATTGTTTTTGTGCGTCAAAGCCAGTAGAAGGATCGGTTAGCTCGATCTCGTTTTTTGCTTGCGGCCTAGCAAAAAACCCAAACGTAAGTACGAACAGAGTCGTTTATTCGTTCTAATCCTGCTTAGTTAGGCCCTTAGAAGTGTCTAAGATAAATGTTGTCCATGCTGTTTTATGCCTTGCTCTATGGCCCAAGGTGAACAGTTGTGCCTGAAGAGAAAGATGTGTAAGGAGGATTCCAGTCATACTTTATACTTTCTGTGCACGCCCCAAAAATAAGGGGGGCCTAAGCCATGATTAAGATCCAACTTTGTCTAAAGTCTGTCTTAACATTAATATTGAATTCGTTACAGATCCTTTCAAAAGCCTTCATGTCTATTCGGTTGCTGAATGGATTAAACGGTTTGTCATTTGGTAATGGCGCTCGCATTCAGTCAAAATACGTCTGAAGGTGTAATAAAATGAAATCTGTACATGACCTCACCAAAGGATCAGGTTGTTTAAATGATCAGCATACGACACTCCACACCCAGTTTATGCACAAAACACAGCAAAGTTTTAAATGGTTCGATAAAACTGCATCGGATGACTAAAACCCCACTTTGCGATTTTAGTCTTTTTTAATAGGGGGTTAAGATATCTTGCTTAATGGAGTACTCACCTTTTTATGAAAAGTTGTCAGACTGAGTCACAGAAATGTCAAGAGTATCAGTTGTTATATTTTTAAGATTTTTAAATCGGCCCAACAGAATATTTTGCTCAGTATATTTAAACGCACTCATTTTTATTTCGTTTTAAAAAAGTTTGTAACAATAACAACTCAAGACCGTCCTTCGTTTTTAGAACATGCTATTAATAACGAATGCGGAACCAGAACGGGCGCGCTCCATGAAATATTCTACCAAAGTCGTATGGTTTTAAAATAAGCAAAGCCAAGGAGAATAAAAAGGTTCTAAAAGTTGACAAACAGGGGCCAAAATTAGCCAGTTAACAATACCTGATGGTTTTACGGGTTTTGCTCACTAAAAGAAGCAATGAGTAACTTTGACATTACTCTCAAACTTAACAAAGCAAATCTAAAAACAATGTTAACATTCAAGCCTGAAGAAAAGGGGGTTACTATTTTGATAGAGCTAGCTAAATGTTAGGCTTTGCAGCTGACAATTATAGATTTAGAGTACACCAAACAAAACTACTTTTGAGGGAGAAAATCCGCTCGATCTTGCATTACATTCATTACTCTATGTTCATTTGACGAGCTGAGCACTGATGAAAACATATATGAAAGGAAGGCCCTCAACTGTTTAAGAGCTCTTCCGTCAGGGAAAGCTGCATATTGCGATTTTTGAAATTATACAATTCCCTAATTTACAGTTTTAACGATTAGTTTGTGGGAGGGTCGGATCATTTAATATAAAAATTGCAGACAAAACAGGAAAAAGCCGTGAAATGTGATGACCTGCACATTGTTTTGGAAATAAAATAATAAGTTGTACTAAACATGTCGCGGTGGGCCAGAAGAATCCGGAGTTACATTAGCGCCTGTGAGGTGTATAACTTTAGAATTAAAAAGACCTTGCAGACGTTGCGGACTTTGAACAAAATGGTGAGATAGGCGCTTTGTATGGTTTTGAGTACACTAAAAGGTGATTATAAACGCAAAGAGGTTAGCGACAGCAAAAAGTTCCTAAACTGAACAACTGCGCAATCTAGAAGCAAATAATGTCGGCCAGTATTAATATAATAGTTCGAAACCTGACCTCAAATGGGATTTAGAACCATATTAGAAAGGGAAATAAAATTTGAATTCATAAGCCCATTACATTTTTTAGCCGTCAAAAAAGTTTCAGAAAAGCTTCAACCTGGCCCCTTTACATGTAAGTTCTTATGCCGGACGACAATAGCGAAAAAAATTGAAATAACGCCGTATGGGAAAAAACAGACAAACCTCCACAGAAAAGAAACAGTTTTAAAAAAAGCTTCTACAAAATTACAGTTTTTTTCCAAGCAGAAAATTAGGAGACACGTTCACAATAATATTTGAAATTTCTGTCTTTAAAGATGTGGGAGGGATGGGGTTGTGGGCGTTAGTGACGACCTTATAAAAGGAAATTTTATTAGCTGGCAAAACTTAGACGTTAAAACGCCTTAAAGTTACCTCGTCGTTCTTCACAATGGTGAGGATATTAAGGTTATAACAACAAGCAAACAAAATCACTGTTGACTTTTAAATAGAAACAATCTTACAGAACTGAATTGGATTAATCTTAAACATTTAGGTCTTATAGGGTTTTATTATACTGAACAAGTTTTGACAGAGAGTATGATAAACAAAAATAACCCAATTAGATTAAATTCGGGTATTAAAAACCATGGAGCAGTTAAACTTTATGACAAAAACTCCTCATTGCTCATTGATTTGTGGGCAGACTGGTTGTGGAAAAACAAAATTTGTCCTAGACTATTACAAACAGTTTATCGCTATAATTTTGATCATATTGTGATTTTCTGCCCAACACTTAAATGGAACAAAGCATATCATGATAGAAGGTTTATATGGACAGATGATGACATATATTTAGTTGATCCTAGCAATAAACTGAGTGAGTGTTTAGAACAGTTTTATAGACTGTTTGAAGGAACGCAGACACTATTTATTATAGATGACTGTTCGGCAGAAAGAGACATAGTTAAAAAAAGAAATACTTTGTCAAAACTGGCTTTCAGTGGAAGACATGCTGGAATAAGTGTGTGGATTTTATGTCAAAAATATAACTCAGTTTTAAAAGACTTTAGAGAACAGTTAAAGACTGTAGTTCTATTTCACATGAAAGACAGAGACTCATTTGATGAATGTTTGCGTGAAAATGATGTTATTGAAAACGATCAAGAAAAACGCAGGATTAAGCAAAAACTGAAATCTAAAAAGTTTAGTAAATTAGTATTGAAAACGGATAATCCTACACAGTATGTATGTTTGTAGGGTCGTTATTTTTTGGTTATTGAAGTCTTACTTGTCAGAGAACAGTATTTTAACCAATCCTAGGGCACTTCGTCCGAACTTGGTGAGGACGAAGTGAGCTAGGATTGGTAAAATACTGTTCTCTGACAATGATTTTGTCTCGTTTGTTCGTTCGTTTGATATTATTTCTTTGGTTGAAACTTTTGTGGAAGATTTTCACTCTTCTGTATTTTTTGATTATGAAGTTTATTGTAAACCAGCTATAAAGCTCTCAGCTCGTGGTAGACACTCGGGTGGTTTGTTGTGTCTGATAAGAAAGGAACTTTGCTCATTTGTAAAACTCTTAAATATTCAGTCAGATAATTTCTTTGCGTTTATAATTGATAAATCTGTGGTTGGTTCCATTAAAAATGTATTATATGTGTGTGCATATGTGCCTCCTGTGGATTCACCATATTACTTGCACTTCAATCTTGAAAATGGAATAAGTTTATTGTTTGAATTTATATATGATTGTTTGCTTTCTTGTGATGACGTGTTTGTATTGATTAGTGGTGATCTCAATGCTAGAACTGCAAATTTTTCAAAGGATTTTGGAGAAAATATCTTAGATTTTGGTAAACAGCATTCTAGCGGCCCATTATACACTGACAGAAATTCTGAGGATAAAAAACTTAATAATTATGGCAAAATGTTGCTTGATATGTGTACAAGTCTATGCTTATGTATTTTGAATGGTATGTGTGAGGGCGACCAGGAAGGTCGCTACACGTACGTATCTGAAAGTGGAAATAGTGTTAATGATTATTTTTTAATGTCAAGGAATATGTTTGCTAGTGTTTCTGACGTCTGTGTACTTCATGTATATGAACGTATTGAGTCTGATCATATGCCTATTGTTTTGACCATTAATGTTAACAATAATCGATTGAATCAACCCAAAGACAAGAATATTAACAATTTTGTGGAAAAGTTTGTTTGGAATGAAAATGATAAAGATCACTTTACAGACATGATGTGTTCATCTGAGATCCAGCAGAGAGTCGAAATGGCTATCAGACTAATTGATGTAAATGTAAATGAAGCGCTCAGTACTTTTAATTCTTGTTTAAAAGATGCTGCAAGATGTATGACAAAGCGGATAAATGTAAATAGTCGTAGGGAATGTGATGATTGGTATGACACTGAGTGTCGCCAAAGTAAAAGGAAAGCTAGAAGATTACTAAGTAAGTCAAATCGTAGTAAACGTTCAACGGATCGAGTTTTGTATTGTAATGCTAGGCGGGAATACAAACAACTTCTGAAAACGAAAGAAAGGGATTTTAACAGAGCATTGTTAGAAAAATTAGTAGCGTCTGTAAACTCTCAGAAAGATTTCTGGAACACAGTACAGAAGATTAGAGGTGGTAAGAAACAACCTTTAAATAACATTACTTTAGAGAACTGGTTTGAACATTTTAAAGGACTGCTTGAAAGAAATGAAGATGTTGGTAATTTATTAGCACAACCATGTAGTGATGGCGAAAGTGCTGGCAACGATAGTGGTAACTGTCCTTTAAATCGTCCAATCTCAAATGAAGAAATTCTGTTGGCGTTAAGAAAATTAAAAAATGGCAAAGCCGCAGGCCCTGACGGGATAATTGGAGAGATAGTTAAATATGCTTGCAAATCTGAACTGGTTGTTTGTTTTCTAAAGAATTTCTTTAATGCTTTGTTTGACAGGGGTCTTTTTCCAGAAATTTGGTCAGAGTCAATTATCCTTCCATTGTATAAAAAAAGCTGATGCTAATAATCCAAACAATTATCGAGGAATATCTTTGAGCAATATATGCAGTAAGTTATATAGCACTGTCCTTAATAGAAGACTTCAGGAATGGGTAGAAGAAAATAACTTAACTGGTGAATTTCAAGCAGGGTTTAAACAGAATTATTCAACAGTTGATCATATGTTCACTTTGATGTCGTTTGTTGAAAAACAGTTTGGGTTGAATCGTAAATTATATGTAGCCTTTATAGATTTTGAGAAAGCCTTTGATTCTGTAAATAGAAGTATCCTTTGGCCGATTTTGCTCAAGAATGGTGTTCATGGTAAATTGTATAAGTCCATTATCAGCATGTATGACTCTGTAAAAGCAAGAGTGAGATGTGGAGGATCTCTTACAGATTATATATACTGTACATCCGGGGTAAAACAAGGAGATGTTTGCAGCCCTGTTTTGTTCTCATTATTCATTAATGAATTAACGTTGGAAGTTATTAATTCTGGAAGACATGGCGTGCGGTTTGTAAATGATGTCTTAGAAATATTTATTCTGCTATTAGCTGATGATGTGGTATTGTTATCCGAAACTATTGTTGGTCTGCAAACACAGCTGAACAGTCTAGAAAGAGCTGCTGTATCACTTCAATTAAATGTAAACATGACAAAAAGCAACATAATAGTCTTTAGAAAAGGAGGTTATCTTGCTGCTAGGGAAAGATGGAGTTATAACGGAAATATCATGCCAGTAGTAAATGTTTATAAATATTTGGGTATATTCTTTTCAACACGCCTGAGCTTTACATTTGCTTGTAAAGATCTTGTGAGCAGAGCTAAATACGCCTTATTGTGTATTATGAAAAAGCTGACAATATTGAATAACAATTCTTTAGTACTATTCTTAAAATTGTTTGATTCTCAAATCCAACCAATTGTGCAATATGGTGCTGAACTGTGGGGTATTAGCAGCTCTGCTTATGAGGTGGAGAAGCTACATTTATACGCACTGAAGAAGTTTTTGGGAGTATCTATATATACGCCTAATGATTTAGTCTACGGGGAGACAAATAGGTATCCTATATATTTAGTTTCTATAGTCAGCTCCATTCGTTACTGGTTAAAGTTAACAAGAATGCAGTCACATAGATTACCCCATAGAGCTTACAATATGTTAGTTGAGTTTGATGCCAAAGGCAAGACAAATTGGGCTTCGAGGGTAAGATTAAAATTGTATGAATATGGATTTGGCTTTGTGTGGGAAAGTCAGGGTGTTGGGGACATACGTGGCTTTATCCGCGAATTTCGTCAGATTAATAGATTGTCGATGGCAAAACTGGCATTCTCATGTTCTGGAAAGTGACAGATATGATATCTATCGTATGTTAAACGCAGAGCATAGATTGCCATTGTATTTGTCTATAAACTTAGACAAACATTTGAGATACATCTTAACAAAATTTAGATTTGGTATCACAGAAATAAGTTGTCATTTTAATCGTTATAGAGAACTCAGTGATGATCATCTCCCTTGCCCATTATGTCACGAGGCTTTTGATAATGAAGTTCA
>CM031612.1:80747048-80752048 GCA_018398815.1 Conus ventricosus
TATGCGGAAAGAATGTAATCTCTCTCTCCTTCTCTCTCTCGATCTCTTTCCGTCTCTTCCTCTCTCTCCCTCTCTCTCTCTCTCTCTCTCTCTTTACTCTTTATCCCCCATCTGCAACGCTATCACCATTGCATTCCCCTACCTTCTCCCCACTTTTTTTGGAGTGAATTGGAGTTCAGGACCACTATTATTCATCGCCCATATTTGCTTTGCCTGTGTACACTTCTTCCCTTGGTCAAGAATGTAAGCAGCTGAAGAAAAGTAAATAATGTAAGTGTTTGTTTTCCTTATTCTTATTTTAGCTTTTCCTCTCTCTCTCTCTCTCTCTCTCTCTCTCTCTCTCTCTCTCTCTCTCTCTCTTCGGTATTTCTTTTCTGTTTCTCTCTCACTCCTTTCCTCTCTCCCTCTTTCGCTTTCTTTCTTTCCATCCCCTCCCCTCCCTTTCTTCTTCTTTGCTCTCTCTGCCCCTTTCTTTTTTCTCCCCCCCCCCTCCCTCTTTCCTCTTTTGCTCACTCTCTATCTGTCCCCCCTTTTCCTCTGTCTTACTCCCACTCACTCTCTCATTGTCTCTTCGTCTTCTACCTCGTCCTCACTCCTATTTGCTTCACCTATCCACTATTACATTCTTTCGGCATATTACATTTCCTTTTGAGCCCCTCGCTTCCCATGTATTTTAAGTTGGTAATAATGTTTTATGATATGTTTAAAATTAAACAAAGCGGTTTACCATACTGGATAGGAATGGGGTTTCACTTCCTCTACAATTGTTAGAATTTTTTGTAGATAGTTTTAAGATTCCTCTTTTAACTTGTTTTAACTAATGTTGCTCCCCAAGGGGTTGAGCACTTAAAAAATTGTTTTAGGCATTTTAAATATACTGATATATATATATATATATATATATATATATATATATATATATATATATATATATATATATATATATATATATATATATCCGAACTGGGCAAAATAAGCAAGAGAATTTTGGAAAAGGTTATAGAAAATGTAAAATCAAACACCGTATACAACCTTTGGAAAAACAGCTATGAAGTTATCCAATGGTTTAGGAAACTCAACAAACAGAGAAACACAGTGTTTATCACATTTGACATAGTTGACTTCTACCCATCCATAGATGAAGAAGTACTCACCAAAGCTTTGAAATTTGCCAACAAACACATGAAAACAACAGAGACAGAAATGGAGATTATTTTCCACACCAGGAAAACCCTACTCCACAGCAGAAATGAAACTTGGATTACAAAAACGAGCAAAAACTCCACATTTGATGTGACCATGGGATCGTATGATGGCGCCGAAACATGTGAACGAGTCGGGCTATTCATGCTATCCAACATCCAAAAACAACTAGGAAAACAGGTCGGTTTGTACAGAGATGACGGCCTTGCTGCATTAAACAATAATCCAAGGACTATTGAAAACAAGAAAAAAAGAATTATGTAAAATCTTCAAAAACCACAACCTAAAAATCACAATAGAAGCAAACAAAAAAGTAGTGAATTACCTAGACATAACATTAGACCTCAATGACCATGTGTACAAACCATACAAAAAACCCAACGACATACCAATCTACGTAAATATCAAAAGCAACCACCCACCATCTATACTAAAAACAATACCCAATGGTATAAACAAGAGACTATCCAACCTGTCATGCAATGAAAAGGTATTCGATAATGCAGCAACAGAATTCCAAGAGGCACTACAAAAAAGTGGTTATAATTACAAACTGCAATACAGCCCAGACAATAACACAAACAGAAATAAGAAAAACAGGAAAAGGAAGATCATATGGTACAACCGCCCATACGATGGACAAGTAAAAACAAACGTCGGAAAAGAATTCTTCAAAATCTTGGCAACATCATTTTCAAAAGAACACAAACTGTTCAAAATATTCAACAAAAACACCATTAAACTATCATACTCATGTATGCCCAACCTTAAAAACATAATTGACTCATCTAACAAAATGAAAAGCAACACAACAGAGAAGGGTGCCGAAAGGACATCTTGCAACTGCACTAAAAAAAGAACAGTGCCCCCTAAGCAACAAATGTCTTCACAGCAATATTGTATACCAAGCTACGGTAACATCAGAAAATGAAAAAGAAACATATATAGGGGTCACTGGAAACCCTTTCAAAACCAGATACGCAAACCATAAACAGTCATTCAAAAAAGAAAAATACAAAAACCAGAGTTGAGTAAATACATTTGGAGACTCAAAGATAAAAAATAGACTACAGCATATCATGGAAAATCATAAAAAGAGCAACACCATACAACAATATTTCTAAACAAATGCAATTTATGCTCTACAGAAAAATGGTTAATATTATGTAAACCACACCTTGCAACTCAGAATACAAAAGTAGAAATAGTAAACAATTGCAGGCACAAATGGAAATCTTTGTTAGCGCACTCCACCTGAACAGACCCCAACAAGAACCACAGACCACACGTGCAGCGAATGAGATTAAACCACACATGCAGAAACGGAATCAGGTCCCGCACGCTATAAAAGAACGACAGCGTGCCCCAAAAGGATATCCTGAAGAGAGCAAGAGGCAAGAGGCTCGAAACAAGCTTGTTGATTTTAGCACTTCATTTTAGAAATATTTTTTAACAGATGTTGCCCCCTAGACGGTTGAGCTCTTTGGGATTTTTAAAGGACATTTTTATACTGTTCGTGATATATATATAAACAACTGCACAGCTGCTCACGTTAAGTTGTCCACGCCTCTGACAAACGGAATAAGGTACAGACCAGTAACACATATTTTAAAAACAGTTATTAAGAAGTCCGCCAAACACCAGTGACAAATAAATTGGCAAGACAAAACACGACGCGTTTCGACCTCTTAGGCCTTTCCAGGCAAGATAAACAACATTGACTAAAATGAAATCGAAGAACGAGCACAGACACAGAGACAGACACACAGACACACAGACACACACACACACACACACACACACACACACACACACACACACACACACACACACTTATCTTCTCTTTTTCGGCGGCACGATGGGCATAAAACAAACACACACAGCTCCACAGTGTCAAATCTCGAATATAAATGTTACGTCATCGTCTCAATACTCTGGAGTTAAGGTGCATCTTTTAAAGTTATACATCTACCAAAAAAAAAAATTACCCCCAAAAATGTAACGGTGAAGTCCACTTACCGTGGGACAGGTCTCATCCCTACTCTCAAGATCTTGAGAATAAAAACACAAACGTCACACTAAAGACCCAAAGCGCAGCAGCAACATAAGAAACATGCCCCAAAAGTCGGTGAATAGTGGAGGAAGATATTATGAAGACACCAGCTTAAATAAATGCATCAATTATTCTTCCGCTGACTCCTTCGACTCCCCCAAATAACCCGCAACGCCGAGATGACGAAATGAATCACGCAAAAATATCTTTATTGGGGAGAACAGAGGGAGCGAGAGAGAGAGAGAGAGAGAGGAGAGAGAGAGAGAGAGAGAGAGAGAGAGAGAGAGAGAGAGAGAGACGGACAGACAGACAGACAGAGACAGAGATAGAAACAGACAGAGAGAGATAAAGACAGAAATAGAGAGGCACACACACAACCAGAGGGAGAGACAGAGGAGAGAGAGAGAGAGAGAGAGAGAGAGAGAGAGAGAAGAGAGAGAGAGAGAGAGAGAGAGTTAGAGACAAAAATGCTCGTAGATCACCCCTAGTGCTGGTTGCTCTTAACTCGTGTGTGTGTGTGTGTGTGTGTGTGTGTGTGTGTGTGTGTGTGTGTGTGTGTGTGTGTGTGTGTGTGTGTGTGAATCAGCGCGATATTGTATATTTCAGCAGATCCAGGCAAACCCTGTTCTGCATAATTCTTAGCTTTTTTTTGTCAGCAATGTTGTGGTTGACAGTGAAACAGTAAAGCTCACTCGGATTATCGGCACATTTTTTAACATTTTTTTTTTTTATATCTACACGGAACATCGGGGAGAGACTCATTGATTACACCTTACACTGACTGGCCTTTGTTCAAATCTAGAAAGAGAGGGGGTTAGTTACCGCCAAGGACATAGACAAAGTACAGGACAAGACAACGTATTTCGACCTCTTGGGTCTTCCTCAGGCAAAAACAAATAATGTTTAGGACAGATGAAAACGAAGAACCAGAAACTACTTATCATATTCGGCTTAAAATCAAAATCTGGACAAAATCATTTTGTGCCGAAGAGAATATAAGTGGTTTCTGGTTCTTCGTTTTCACTGTCCTAAGTGTTATTTGTTTTGCCTGAAGAAGAACCAAGAGGGCGAAATCCATTGTTTTGTCCCGTACTTTGTCTGTGGCCATGGCGGTAACTAACTCCCTCTCTTTCTAAATTTTGCTTCATTTTCCGCCCTCAGTCATTCGTTTTTGAAACTGGCCTTTATTAACTGGTGTTACCTTGTGAGTGTGAAATCTATTTCCGGACATTGTTTTGTTTTTGTTTTTTCCCAGTTCGCTTGTTTTCCCTTCGCTGGTTGCTTTGACAGGTTTTTGAATTCCTGGTTTGGTGCCTTTGGTTGTCATAAGTTCACAACACTATGGGTACATATCTTCAAGTCATATCGATGATGGAGAGAGATCCTCAGCATAATCAGCTGGGCTCTGGAGTCCCAGCTGTAGGTGAGGGCCCCTTAGTTTACAGCAGCACCGTATCCTCACAGCAGTCCAAACCCAGCAGTTTGCGTGTGTTTCTTTTAGCAGTTTTTTTTTTCTATTCACCACGAACATCTCTAGTTTAGTACATGCAACGAGTGGTGATAACCATGGTCAAAATGGGATATTAAAAAAAGGCCCACATGCAAGAACGAAAGTTAATATTTCTTCTTCTTCTTTTTCTTCTTCTTCTTCTTCTTCTTCTTCTTCTTCTTCTTCTTCTTCTTCTCCTGCGTGCGCAGGCTGATACTCCTGTGGACACTCCCTATATAGACAGGCAAGGATTAA
>CM031612.1:80794548-80802298 GCA_018398815.1 Conus ventricosus
GGCATTGATACTGTCATGTGACGTAGCCTCACATCAAGGGATGTGACGCTCCATCACATGTTTGTTCAGTGATATGAATCATTTCCCGTGTCACTACTGAAAAGGAAGAATATTCGTGTGGCTTGACTAGTGTAGCGGGGCGTCCCCAAAAAATTGTGAGATATACTCATTAAAGAAACAAACGTGGTCATTGGGTGAAAGTGACCACTGAGTGATAGTTTAACAAGGGGTTGGTAAGGGGCAGGTCATGTGTTTTGAACACTGGGGTATGCACTCACTAGGAGGAGGAGGAAAGAATCAGTTTTAGCCCCGCAGATGGCCTAGAGACTCGAACCTGTCAGGACGTTGGGCCTCTCTGCTGACCAGTCTTACCAGGTGAGCCATAGATAGTTGGGGAAAGTTACAGGGGAAAACTTAAAGAAAAGAGAAAGAAAGAATTCATAAAATTTAAAATTGGAAGCAGGTTACTTACACGAACCTTATTCGTGTTTCAGCCCTTCACCCTTTACCCTTTCGCCCCTTTACCCTTCACCTTCACCCCCTGAGGTGGTTGAAGATGGCCCCTGGTGTGGGGAAACACACGGTTTGTTCAGCCCCCGCAAGTACCAACTCCATGGAGAGGAGTTGGAACTCGTCAGTTTCTCAAGGGACAGAAGAAGTCGAGGAAGAGAAGGCGAAACTCATATCTCCAGTGACGAGATAATTCAAGGGGGCAATCCGATGTCTAAGAAAGACAGGGAATCGGGAAAGCATGGAAACTTTTACTTGATGCAGGCAGGGATCAGTGAGTACAGGACTATTTATCTCCTGGTCTGTTTTTTTGGGGGTACTGTAATGTGAAGGCCATGGCTTTATAGAAGCTGGACTGGATTATTTTATCACTCAGTGTAAAGAAGATACATGTGTAAAGATTAATTTATCTCTCACTCCAGTGTAAAGAGAGATACAGGTGTAAAATCTGTTTATAAGTTGTTGATGTGAAATTTTGTAAAGTGTTTTTCCCTGAAGGAGAGGGGGAGGAAGAAAAAACATTCGGTAGTGCGCCTTTTGGTTGATTGGAAAAATTGCATGTGCGTATGGAGTAAAAAGCGTCATGAATGCGCGGGTGCAAAGTGACAGTGTGACAGTGGTGACCCCGACAAAAGAAAAAAAAAAAAAGAAAGATTTCTATTTGTGCCCCTTTGGGGCTTTAAAAAAAAAAGATTTCTATTTGTACCCTCAAGGGTTGAGGAAGAAAAAAAAGGAAAGATTTCTATTTGACCCTCGGGACCTGAAAAAAGAATTCTATTTTACCCTTTGAGGGAAGGGAAAAAAAAGAAGAAAGTTTAATTATTTATTGTGTATAATATTTGCAATTTTTCTGTTCTATTTCTATGTGTGTTTAAGGTGGTTGAGATTTCTTTTGGTTGCTCTACTCCGTTAAGGTTTTTTTTTTTTTTGGTAGGATTTCCTTTTGACCCTTCCCTCCCCTCAGGACCGATAGCCTCAACCTCCTCTTGCTCGTACCTGGCAGCAAGGGGCAGGCGTTGAGGAGTCGCTGTCCTTCCCCTAGAGTATTAGATTTTATTTTGTCCCCTTCCCCAGGACTGATAGCCCCAACCTCTTCCTGCGTTTAGCAGGGGGGCATGGCGTTGGGGAGTCGGTAGTCCTTCCCTTCTCGTAAATATCTATTTCTTTCCCTTTCCTATTGTTTCAGTTTGATTTTTCCCCTTGCCCCTCAGAGTGTGGAATCGACTTCACCTCCGTCACGCAACTAGTGTAGGTGGTGGAGTTGATTACCGCTCAGCCCAAATAAACATCTTTATCTTTTGATTATTTTTTTTCTGTGTGTGTGCGAGATTTTCTTTGAGTTTGGGTGAATGTGCATTTATTAATTGATTGTTTATTATTTTGCATTATTGCTGTAGTGTTGTGTATATTGTGAGTGATTTGTTTTTTTCCCGTCTCCAGTTTCACGGGAGACAGTGACCACTAGGGTGCTGTCTGTGGGCTTCTTTTGCTTTTCTTGATTAATTTTCTTCTTTCTGTTCCGGTCCTGTGTATCCTTTCATTTCCTTTTCACCCCCTTTTTCAAAATCTCTAATCCTTCTCTTCAATAAGCTAGAGAACTAATAAATATTATACAAACATACATACTGTGTAGGGTTATCCGTTTTCAATACTAATTAACTAAAGTTTTCAGAGAGTAACGTAGGGGAAAGTAGCCGTGGCTGAACACGCCCCATAGAGTAACGTAGGGGAAAAGCAGCCGCGGCTGAACGCGCCCCATATACAAACGGTGGTGCACTAGGCTATCCGATTACTTACTACGCGGCGTTTGATTACAGCGTGGGGTTGTCAGCAGAGAGAGAGGCGTTCTATTCAGCCAAAGCCCGTTAAGGTCAAGTTGTCCTCAGAGCAACGTGTGGCGAAGAATTGCTTGTGATATTTTCATTTAGACACGGAGGAGAGACCATCTCGGAGCCATAGACATACGTGTTCTGCGTTTCACAAATACGTGCGTATGCGCACACACACACACACACACACACACACACACACACACACACACACACACACACACACACACACCACACACACACACACACACACACACTATTATTAGTTCTCTGCATGTCTTCCACTGAAAGCCAGGTTTGACAAAGTGTTTCTTTCCTACAGTCATCTATAATAAATAGTGTCTGCGTTTTAAGTTAGCCGGTCGCTCAGCCTGCTGACAAACTGTGGGGCCAAAAATCAATACCGCCACACCTCCTCCTTACCCCTCTTCTCTCCTCCTCTTCACCCCACTCCCTTCCGCCCAGCCTGCCCCATTACAACATATTGCATCAGCCTTCTCGAACCTGATCGCTTAATTTACGGCTGGCGCAGACAAGGGCCTTCGTTCACACAGCGCACGGCCCGCTTACAAACTGCGCCCAAAAAAATCAATAAAACACACCTCGCGGCGCGTTAACTTGCAACATAGCCTATTGCATCAGCGAATGTTCTAGACTGTCACGTGACACTGCCACCTCGAGGCCGCCGCGTCAGCAAGACCGGTTTCGCCATTGTTTCCCGGACTACTTCACAAGAAGGTTGTTTTGACTGTGCTTCGGTGTGACCACTGTGTTTTAGTTGTGTTTTTATTTTAAAATGGCTAACATGTTTACTAAAGAACAAACTCTTGCTATTCGAGGCCATAAGTTTTACTTTAACTGCATGTTGGTTGGGCTGTTTGGTTGAAAGCAAAAACCGGGTATTCTGATGTACACGTACGAAAATTACGTGCTGTTGCAAGTGGTCTTTTTGGATACCCAAGGTTTTATGCTGTAGGCCTTCCCTTTCGTTTCATTTTTAGCAAGCTGAATGAAATTAAAACCATGCTGCAAGTGCCGGAATTTGCACAGTACTGGAAACAAGATCCGCACATAACAATGACAAGCGAGCTCCAGCAATCCAGTAATCGTTAACGGCGGAAGGCAACTGCTAAAGCACAGCCTAAAATAGGGCCGTTCACGCGCGTGAACGGTGGCCTACTTGCTGGACTCCTGCCCCCCAAAGCCCCGAACAGTTTTCAAAAATAGTTCTTACCTCACCTGCTTTGACGTCATGCTTCGCCGTTCACGCGCGTGAACGGTGGTCTACTTGCTGGACTCCTGCCCCGGGCCTTTTGCTTCACCTGCTTCAACGTCCTGCTTCTACGCCCTGTTACAAACTTTTAGCTGCCTTTTTAGGCGGCCGCCGGGTGTACTTTATACAATTGTCTTGTTTTATTCAATCAGGCTTTTGTTAAATGCACTTGGTGGCTGCTTTGAACTTGCAACAAAGAGCCAATGCATCACAAAAACGCAAGCACTGTCTTGCACCAAGTGGTGTTACACATGACAAATAATAAAGCTCTGTGTACACCACACACACTCCCACCCCCAAGTCACCCCAAGTTCTTAATTAAGTTTTTAATTAAGTCACCCCAAGTTCTTAATTAAGTTCTTAATTAAGTTCTTAATTAAGTTTTTAATTAAGTTACTTCAAGTTCTTAATAAGTTCTTGATTAAGTTCTTAATTAAGTTCTTAATTAAGTTACCTCAAGATTGTAAGTAAGTCGTCCTTTAAGTACACCCCAAGTTCTTATTCAAGTTATCTTATAATTATCAAAAAAACAATACAATCTATGTTTTTATCTTAAATAGTAGATGTCTAATATAGTACACACACGCCTCAAAAAACGCGTCATCGTTGAGGATGTTTTGCTTAACGCCCTTGGTGTGAGATCGGCCAGCATAGATCTTAATGAAGTTCTTACATCCTAAGCAACCGCATTGATTACAATTCTGGTCTATGGAAATGTCTTTTATAGACTCCATGTCTTTATTTATTGACTCCATCATTTTAAACAAATAATAATCCGCCATGATCTATTTTTATAAAAAAAATTTTAAAATTTTAAAAGTTCTTAAAATATTATTGCATTTTAAATGGAAATCAAAATGATTTTTTGTTATTGGCGGTGCTGACGTGCTGTTGTCTTCTTCTGTATTTAGTGTTCAGATTTTTTTGGCTGCTTTTGTTTTTGTTGCCATTGGTTATATATTTTATAACCGTAATAACTGCCCCCAGCAGCAGCAATGGCGCCAAAAATGGCAACAGTTTTAAGTTCAATATTCCATGAAGACTTTGGTGCCCTTGAATTAACTTGCTCTTGTTCTGGAGCTGGCATTGGATCAACTGTTGGCATTGGCGGTGTTATGTTTTCATTATGAGTTATATTCTGTGATTGTAACTTTAATTTTCTTTGTCTGTTTAACTCTGCTACTCTTTTCCCTGCTGCAACACGCCCAGGATGTTTACTGGTCACTTTCTCAACTTGATTCAGTGTTTTCTGATTCAGTGTTTCCTGATTCTGCTGATTTTCCGACTCGTTCATTTTGAAGGGAAATAAAATCTATATGATTAAAAGTAATTAATCCTATGATTAACGGCGATAAACAATGTTCCAAATCTGTAATATAGATCACAGCTTAGAGACTCTAATGACTTTGTTAAAACTGGATCCTGCGTTAAATCATACGTAAGATCTTGTTCAGAATCAATGGAGCAAATCTACTGACTAGTTTAGTGTACAAACTAAGAACCGTTTGTCCTACACTTTTTAACCATTCTCGACCCCAGCTGCGCTTCATACCTGTTATGATACTTTATAATGTCTTGCGGCGACATCTGTTGAATCTGTTCTATGCTGAATTCAGTTCCGAGGAACTGTTTTGTTTTTCCACATGCTGCCAAAGAATACAACCTTTCCTTTTTGGGCATAATAGCTTGATCATCAGCTTCTTCTTTTGTAAGTCCAAGACTGTGTAGGCCGCTCTGTAGCTCTAGCAGATCATCGCTGTTCATGTTTTTTTTTTATTAATTATAATTATTTATTATTTTTAAAATGAGCACCGAAAAAACTATTACCAACCTTGTATACCATTCTGCCGTTATTGGAGGCCTAAGTGTAGGATACACAATGCTTGGTAAAAGCCTGTTAAGAATTAAACCAGCGGATCATGGCAAACAGGCTTTGAGGATTCTGCAAAGCTGATTGCTATTATTGCAGCTTCGTTCGCTACGAAAGATTTTCTAGTTAAGCAAGGAATAATTCCTGACAATATGTAAATTAAAAAAAAATACATTTATAAAAATGGCTTCACTCGTAAGATGATAGGCGGCGCTGTGGTGAATGCGCTTGCTTTTAGCGGAAGTAATTACACGTTTAGTAAACTACAGGATGACGACGAGAGAAAAAGACATAACAAAGCTGTGGAGCAACTAGCCGCAGCACAAGATCGCTATGAAAAGCAGAGAATTGAGCAGTTAGATTTTATTAATGACACACTGAAAAAACAGGGGCATGCAGCTTACACATTTAAAGATGTTGATCAAGCGATAAAAGAGTATTATCTAGTAACGGGCAAACCAATCCAGACATTGCCCCCACCAAAATTTAGCGACTTTTATCATCCATCAGAAAAACAAAAGATGCAAGAAATCGCGTTTATTGTCGTTGGTATGACTGTTGTGTATTTTGTTGCGCATAATATCAGCTGAATAAAAAATGAACAAAATTTATTATTCGCCAAAAGGATATTGGAAGGAATAACAGCAATTAAAAAGCTAAGCCAAGCAGCGGGAGTCAGTGAACAAACAGCAAAAGAATGGTTATCTAAACAAGCGATTTGGCAAATTTATTTACCTGCACCTAGACGAATACAGAGACCGCACTTTGTGAATACAATACCGAACGACACCCATCAAATGGATCTTCTATATTTACCCCTGATACGATTAGACGAAAAAGATTTAAGTACGCACTCACAGTCATTGACATGGCTTCAAGATACAAAGATGCGGAACCATTAACGCAAAAGAGTGCTTCTGCTGTTGCTGTCGCTATACAACTGATATATCAACGGGGTCCCTTAACTTATCCTCGCATGATTCAAGTCGATGATGGAAAAGAATTTAAAGGCCAAGTGAATCAATTATTGTTAAAACATAGAGTTACCATTAAAAGAGGCATTCCAGGAGTTCACAGATCACAGGCTTTGGTTGAAAACTTTAACAAACAGTTAGCCGAAAGACTTTTTTCTTACCAGTATCACAGAGAGCTGATTGACAATTCTCGCAACACAGAATGGGTTAGAAGACTGCCCTCAGTTTTGCGCGCAATGAATAATGAAGAATTTAAAGGGCTAAAACCAGTACAAGCAATCAAAAGAAAAGCAATAAATGTTGCTGAAGGAGAGCCTTCAATCCAGCAAACTATTACCATTTGGTTTAAAAGTAAGGTAAACCTTTATTTACCAGGAGAAGCAGAAGGGGACACTCGCATCAGGGCAACAGATCCAGTTTGGAGTGTTGATCCATATGAAATAAAAAGAATTGTAAAAATGAATCCGCCCGTGTATTATTTACGAGAAACTGACACAACGAAACAGCCAGCTCCTCAAAGATCTTTTGTAAAGGAAGAACTGCAGATAATTCCACCAGACACAGTTCCACTTTAATTATTTTACGGTTCTATAATGTCCATATGCATATGAAAAACTCTGGATTAACAAACACGCGTTTTGTGTTTGTTCTATCTAATGACTTCTTTGTTACAACAGTTGTGTTGATTTCATGTAGATTAGATCGTAGTTTTACGTTGTCATGATGAAAAGTCTTATTTCCAAACAATGCTTCTTTATAGTTGTCATGCGATATGTTTGACTGCACAACACTGCGAGATATTCCCTTTGCTTTCTTAATGGTTTTCACCTGGCTCGAAATACTGTACATTTTTTACCTTAACCCCACATACTCCTTGATCACCTTTCCAGATAATTCATCCTTCATCTTTCCTAAAACCTTCTTGTTAGTAATTGAATGTAAAGGCGAATCTTTAGGATAATCGGACGTGTCATACCATCCACTCGCTCCTTTAGCTACTTCTAATTCCATGTCTTTATAGACGTCTTTAGTAGGGATATCTATAACAAAACTGTCTGTATCTGTGTAAAGTACTCTGGACTCTGGTTTAAAGTAGTCATAAAGAAACTCTAACATTAAAAGCTTTGATAATTCTAAAACAGTAAACCCAATAAATACAGCTTGTCCAATTTGACTTTCTTTTTCTTCATCTTACCAAAAATGATCATGAATCTCAAGTCCTGATAATTAGGTTTTGAAGTCAGCTTAATTGCTTCGTTCTTTTGGTGACTAATCTGAATCTTTGCGGGCTTAG
>CM031612.1:80804898-80827398 GCA_018398815.1 Conus ventricosus
GGGGTCAGCGAATTGGATTAGCGGCCAGTAGCGGGATTCCCCCCGTGTCTCCACGGATCGACGTCACGGTAACGACGAACACACGGCGCGTGGCGGAGTTGTGCCCGACAGACAGAGTGGTAATGCGAGCGTACCTGTCTAACCAGTCCAGCAAGTCTCTATGTGGGGAAAGGGTAGGGGTGGTTTTGAGCTTGCGTTCTCACCTGTAAAAAGTAAATAGGACAGGCTAGACCATCCACAACAATGGACTTTCTTAAGTTATAATGTTGAAAATTTGTTTCCAAAAATACGTGATGTTTTTTTTTGTACATTAGTTAACAAATTTGATTTTGTTTGCCTTACAGAAACCTTTTTAGATTCGTCCTTTTGACTATAAATGCATCTTCAATGATTAATATGAAATTTAAATGTTTCAGCTAGAAAGTTTTCATTTCATGGAAGAAACTCGGGAGGTGTGCTCCTTTTAGTAAAAAGTGTTTAGAAAAATATGTAAAGAGATTCAGATAATTGTGACAATATACAATTTTTTATAAGAATAGATAAAACTGTTTTTGGTGTGAATAAAGATATCATTTTTTTGGTTGCTATACTGTTCCAGAGGAGGCCCTCTATATAATGAAGGTTATCAAAGATGGCGTACTTTTATTAGAAGAGGCTTTACGGGAAAAGTTTGAAAAAAGAGGATGTAATACTTTATGTAACTGGTTGATATGAACGCTCGAACGGGTCAGATGCAATCTGAGTATGAAGATATAAACTATGTGTGATTTTGATTTGTATGAAATGGATGACATTTTTGTACGTCACTCAAAGATATGGTTGTAAATAGCTTTGGGAAAACGTTACGGGATTTTTGTTTTTTGTTTGATATAATATTTTAAAGGGGTTTTTTTGTGACGGAGATAAAGAGGGTAGTTACACTTTTGTATCCCCTAATGGATGTAGTGTGGTTGATTACTTTTTGATTCATGTTGATTTATTACCGAGTTTGATTTGCATGTTGGTGACTGTGTTCATTCGTGGCACTTGCCAATCGAAGTTGTATGGAATAACGTTCACCGGAATCGGGAAAGTAACCGGGTTAAACAATCAGGTGAAAAAAAATTGTTTGGTCGAATAAAATGTTCAAAATAAAAAGACGAACTTGAAAGTATGAGTTCCAAAGTTGTTTACAGCACCCCTTTGCAAATGGATATTGATATAAAGATAGTTTAAACCTTTTTGTTAATGCTTTATATGTAGCTTGCTGCATGCATGGTCCGCATGGTAGGTCAAGGTCGATTAAAAAGCAATGACTGGTTTGATTTTAAAATGTGAGAGAAAGAAAGCAGTAGTAAAAAGGCTGCTAAAAAGATTTCAGAGATGTAAAACAGCTAGTGATAAAAAAAAAAAAGAGTAGAATATGCAGTGTCACGAAAAGAATACATCAAACTGAGAGAAACAAGCAATTAGAATTTGAGGAAAATAGACTAAAGAAATAAGAGATTCCACAAACGATTCTAAAACTTTTTGGTCAGTAATAAGATCCGTTAATAAGAAAAGCTTAATTTACAATGAATCTCCATCTTACAATGGTATGATCACTTTTTGCATGTTTTCAATGATTCAGATATTGTTCCTCTGAAGAAGATGTTTCACTGGATGATGAGGATGAATCTGTGCCATTGTTAAATAAAAACCATTTCTAGAGAAGAAGTAATGGAGGGTATCAGACTTTTAAAGAACAGGGAAAAGTGCTGGACCTGATAGAATTTTTGGAGAAATTTTTAAAAGAAGCAAATTCGATCATAATTGACTATTTGTTCGCTTATTTAATGTTTTTTAAACACAGCAATTTTCCTTTAGAATGGGCAAATCTATTATTATTCCAATTTAAAAAAAAGGCGATTCAGCAATCCAGAAAAATTATCGTGGTATAGCACTCACTAGCACTATAACCAAAGTGTATACACATATCTTGAACAAAAGATTAATCAAAATGGGCTGAAAATGAAGGAAAAATATTAAAGAACAGGCAGGTTTCAGAGCAAATTATAGTACTATTTACCATATAAATACACTATATTCACTTGTACAGAAATATCTATTGGAGCAATTCTAACTCTATATAGCCTTTGTTGACTTCAGGAAGGCTTTCGACTCTGTTAATCGTAATATTCTTTTGGGAAAGTGTTGCGTAAAAGTGGGGTGAATGGAAAACTTTATTGGGTATTCGTGGTATGTAAAATTCTGTGCTGGCATATGTGCGTGCAAAGAGTGAATATTCTAATTATTTTGGGACTGTCCAAAGGGGGTAAAACAAGGCTGCCTTTGAGCCCACAATTGTTTTCCCTTTTTTATTAATGAGTTAGCAATTGAAATATCAAAAAAAGGAAAGCACAGTACCAATTAATCTCAGGGGCTGTTGAGATATTTTTGCTTCTGTTTGTGACGATGTCATTCTAATGTCTCAAACAGTTATAGGTCCCAAAAAACCCAAATTTAAAATTATAAAAGAAGAAACAGATCGTTTAGGATTTAAATGTCAATTTAGATAAAACTAATATCATTGTATTTAAAATGGTGGGCACCTTTCAATGCATGAAAAATGGTTTTTATGGAAATGAAGAAATAAAAGTTGTCAATTTCTATAAACCTAGGAATTTATATTTTCAACAAGATTAAGTTTGAATTTTGCTTGGAAAGAGGGAAGCAGAAAGGGTAGAAAGGGTGTAATTGAAATTTTGAAGTCATTGAAAAAGCTAAATACTATTGACTGTAATCTATTTTTTGGGAAATTATTTGATGCTCAAATGCTACTCTTATGCTGCTGAAAATATGGGGTTTGTACTCTAACCAGAAAATGGAAAGATGCATACATATGCTATAAAACGTTTCCTTCATTACCTTTACATGCTTCTAATACTATGCTATACGGAGAAACCGGCCGATATCCTCTGTACATAAAAATCTTTCGTCAAGTGCAAAAATAAATGGCTAAAAAAGGTGAAATTGCCTCAGTCTCGATTGTGCAAACAAGCATACACATGATGGTAATTCAACTCGAGAATGGAAAAGAGAATTGGGCCTATCAAGTAAAAAAAAATTATATCTGAAATGGGGGGTTTTTGGGATTGTATTGATGTTTCAGGGGGTTGGGAAAAGATAGACAATTTATTCAGAGTTTAAAGACAGACTGATATGTTTTGTACAAACAAACTGGCATTTGGCTAAGAGAACAATGAAAAATACAGTTGGTTTTTTTCAATTTAAAAGTGCTTTCCAAGCTGAAAAGTATCTATATATTATATCAGACAAATGGCATAGGATTAACTTTGCTCGATTTAGATTCAGAACTCTCGGATTGAATGCAAAGAAAAGTGGTATCTGTCTGGGGCTTCCTCAAATCTTCATGCCCTATGTGTGGTTAGATGTTGAGGATGAAAAACATTTTGTCCACTGTACAGGATATGTAACATACGAAACAAATGTGATTTTTTCATACGGATTTAGCTCAAACTCATAATGTTATATCTATTCTACTTTCAAATGACGAAATGATTAACAAATCAGTTGCAAAATTTATAGCAGAGGCTCAGAAATCGCGAAAGAAAAGATTACTCAATATGATGCATAATCCATTAATAGATGCAGATAGAAGTGATGTTCAGATACCATATGATAAAGTGGATGGTCGAATTTCATATATTTTTTGATTGCGTGTGCGTGCGTGTTTATCCACGTGTGTATATGTGTGTACGCATGGGTTTGGGCAGGTGTGTATGTGTGTGGGTATGTCTGCAACGGAGTATGTGTGGTGCGTGAATATCTGGTGTGTGGTGGTGTGTGTGTGTGTGTGTGTGTGTGTGTGTGTGTGTGCGGGTGCGAGTATGTGTGTGTGTGTGTGTGTGTTTTGTGTGTGTGTGTGTTGTGTGTGTGTGTGTGTGTGGGGTGTGTTGTGTTTGTACATGTGTGTGTGTGTTTGTACATGTGTGTGGCGTGCGTGCGTGCGTGCGTGCGTGCGTGCGTGTGTGTGTGTGTGTGTGGGGTGTGTGTGTGTGTGTGTGTGTGTGTGTGTGTGTGTGTGTGTGTGTGTGAAATTGGGTGGGGTGGTGGATGAGTGCTGGATATGTACTTATGGTTAAATGATTATTATAACTGATTGAAGTTTTGTTGAGATAAGTTTATTGATTTCATATGTCAGCAACGTTACCTTTGAGTGTATTGTTACCCCCCTTGTCATCAGACCGTAATGGTAATGACAAAAAAAATCGTGAATCGTGAATCTCTCTCTCTCTCTCTCTCTCCTCTCTCTCTCTCTCTCTCTCTCGCTCTCTCTCTCTCCTCTCTCCCCTCTCTCCCCTCTCGTCAACTTCTTCGGGTGAGTTCCATTCGTGTTTTTTCGCCCCAAGACATCAGTGGGCAGTTCGCTCCGTCCTGGAATCCATGTCTGTTTCGATGCTTGAGATGAGTCTACAGTCTATGTGCACGAGGTTCTATTTCTTGACACACAAAACCAGGTCGTCCATTTTTTTTTCTTGTTTTTTGTTTAAGGCTGAGGTGACTTGCTATCAATAAAATCGTTTCGTTTTTGTTCATTTCTGTTCATATATTTCATTGTTGTTGTACAAAGTGAAGAAACGATGAAATATCTACCAGTACTTCGCAGTAAAAACATACACGGTGTTGTTGATCTTGCAAAATTCGTTGCCAACAAGTATCAAGACATTCGGCTGAATTCTGAGCGCCAACTAGTGCCGGTGTAACAGCCCATTCTTACCCCCCCTCATCCCTCTGGAACTTACCCGGGGTAAGTCAGGGCTCTAGGCTGTTTTTAACCAGGGTCATTCCATGACTAGCTGGCACTTAACCCCCCCCCCCCCCCCCAAGAGGAACTGACCCCCCCCCCCCCCCCAGTCATCTACATTGCACAAGGTAACACAGGCTCTCAGGATACACAAAATAGCTGTAAAAAACAAGTTAAAATTCTTTGATATACATTAAAGTGACCAGGTCATTGACTACTGACCACTGGATGACTGCATTGCACAAGGTATTCAAACAACTCATGAGACAGATGATTAAACTGTAAAATAGTCGAAATATCTTATTTACTTCATAGTGACCAGGTGTTCATTGGCACTGACCACCAGTCGTCTGCCATTGTAACAAGGTACACATGTACTCGGGAGACTATAATTAGCTGTGAAAGAGTTAAAATCTCCGATTTACGTCATAATGACCAGTAGTCCTGGCACGCACTGACCACAAGTAATTCCACATTGTACAAGGTACTCAAGCACATCTGAAACACTAATTAGCTGTGAAAAATTTAAAATCTCCGATTTACACGTCATAATGAACAGAAGTCAGTGGCACAGACCACAAGTAATCTACATTGTACAAGGTACACAACACTCTGGAAAACAATAATTGACTGTTAAATAGTTAAAATCTTACCGAATTACCTCAAAATGACCAGCTGGTCATTGTGCACTGACCACTAGTCATCTGCATGAAACCCAGCTAAGGAACCCAGGCACTCACTCATGAGACTAAATAACAGTAAAATAATAAAAGAGGCAACCCGGATGAGCAACACGTAACTTGTCCAACTACACGTTGGACACAACGACATTTTGGGGGGGCCAACCACTACGCTTGGTCACATTGGCAACTTAGGTCACTATGGCATGTAGCCGTCTTACTTTCCCACGCTTGCACGGGCAACTCCCGACACCCGAATATTGACCACGTCATGTAAGCCAGCGCGTGAAATGTCAATACGTATCACTGTAGTGAACAAGTGTTGTGTGATGTGTGTGAGTGTGTGTGTGGAGGGGGGGGGGGGGGGGGGTGGGGTGGGGGTGAGTAGGAGTCCATCTGTTGAAAGAGTCTAGAACTACATTTGTCTCAACCCAACTGACAGTATAATATAAAATAAGAGGGGAGGGGGGTTGTAAATAAGCAGGCTAACACAATTGGTTTTAAAGGCGGTGTGCGTGTTTGGAAAAGGCAGAGTGAAAACCCAGATATACCCCTCTGTTATGAAAGGTGGGGTGGGGTGGATGAAGATTCCAAATAGTCTATTACTGACCCATTGGGGGGGGGGGAGGGGGAGGTAAATCCAGGTAGCCAAAACTAACCCGCGGGGGTAAGATCCAACTAGGGGGGGGTGGGAGGGGGGGAGTCGGTAAGGTCAAGCTAGACCTAGAATGACCCCCCGGAGGTAACAGCAGGCTAGCCCATACTTAACCCCGGGTAAGTTCCAGCCAGAGGGGGTAAAAAAACGGGCCGTTACACCGGTTTTGAGAGATAAGGTACTGCTTTTTTATTTTTTATTCGTTTATATTGCCCTGAATGTTAATCATCCTGCCTGAAGAAGACCTAATTGGTCCAAACGCGTCATGTTTTGTCTTGTAGTTTCTTTGTTCATGTTAAACTTGCGGAGTTACGTAAATTCCCTTTCAAATCACATTCTGAAGGTAACTTATTGTCATCAAATGAGATACTGAGCTCCATAAAACAACAACAACAAAACAACGTCAATATGAAATGCACAGAAACCCCTCTATGAAGATAAATGTCTACACATTGCTATGATTTTTCGGTTGATTCAGATGCTAAACTATTACCGCTATGAAAAGTACACCATTGTTTGTAATAAAGTGAATCTTCCAGTCTGTTACGGTAAGAATGCAAGTGCATGTGCGGGCGCGTCTCTCTCTCTCTCTCACTCTGTGTGTGTGTGTGTGTGTGTGTGTGTGTGTGTGTGTGTGTGTGTGTGTGCATGGTTGGTGTGTGTGTTGTGTGTGTGTGTGTGTGTGTGTGTGTGTGTGTGTCTGTGTCTGTGTTCTGTGTCTGTGTGTTTGTGTGTGTTCTGTCTGTCTGTGTATGTATGTGTGTGTGTGTGTGTGTGTGTGTGTGTGTGTGTGTGTGTGTGTGTGTGGTGTGAGAGAGAGAGAGAGAGAGAGAGAGAGAGAGAGAGAGAGAGAGAGAGAGAGAGAGAGAGAGACTGACACTGACATTTGAAAGAATAAAAATATGTACAACGTTCATTTCAAAGGATAACAACATAAACATATCATTCACACTATTCAGTCACACGGTTATTGACATCAGAATTAAGGTAGGCAAACAATAAATTCTTGAAATTCAATCATTCGGTCTACAGATAATGTAGTGTTGTAAAGCTTTCTCTCCCATGAGAATATTTCATCATTGGTCTACGTTGAGTCGACCATTGAAAGTTGACAACTTGGTAAATGATCGATAATCACGTTTTAGATATCAACAGGAGCACGCACCAATAGCTGAGCCCCAGTATTTTCGACCATCAAAATAACTGTCCATTGATATTTTGTCGATTGCAACCAACCATCGTCAATTACTGATCATTCAGCCAAGTGATCTACATTGATCATCGTCATCATTTGTCATTTTGAATCATTTCTCCTCAACGTTTGTTAATTCGAATCCGTATCCTATCCTCAACCATACCCTTCAAACAATAATTGATCAATCGTTATCATTAGTCATCCTTTATCTTTGGTCGTTGTCATCTACTGTAAATCAATCGTCCATAAGATCCCCTCCAATTTATCAATTACCAACTTGATCTCCGATCGGTCTGATTTCTAATTGATAATACTCCGTCACGAGAAACGGTCCACCTTGCACCCCCCCCCCCCCCCCCCCCCTAATAAATTTGTCACATGTTTTTTTTTGTGCTTTAGAGTGTATAGCTCACGAAAAATCATGTTAACATAAAAAATCTTGGACGCACTGTCCCTTCTGGCTTAATTTTGAAGGAACCCATCTCAGGTGCCGCGCTGCTTTTCGTCGGTCCGAAAAGTTCCATACGTTTGGTGATCACCTGTGTCTTTGTTATTTAAGCTACGATAATTTTCTTTTATGTATTTGTTGACAGAAAGCCTTCTGCACGATAGGCAATAATCAGAACGATAATATATGCAATATGGTGACCGCAGTAAAGCTACGTGTGTACCCACCGTATATCACGCGTTGCGAACTGTAAATTTGCCAAAGTGTTTTGCAATAAACTATCTCTCTCCCGAAAACTGTGCAACTATTAGAAACAAAGTACACCACAGTATCAAAGAACAATCTCTTGTGATTCTTTTGAGCTATGCCACATCACCATGGCCTATGCTGACGCCCTCTGTTGCCGGTTATCTCCCCTACCCCCTATCTGGCTTCGACGCAAATTTAATTCTTACAAATTCATATTGGACTTTTTATTGAAAATAAAGTTAATGTGCACTTTCCAAGTGTGAGCGCGTATGTGTGTGTGCGTGTTTGTGTGTGCGTGTGTTGTGTGTGTTGTTGTGTGGTGTGTGTGTGTGGTGTGGTGTGTGTGTGTGTGTGTGTGTGTGTGTGTGTGTATAGATAATGATGATTGTTCTCAGATGCTGGCACTGGAAGGCATTCTGTTTCATGGCGACATCTGCCAGACTGTATTTAAATCAACCACAATCTCATCATTCTGATCGCTTCCCCGGCACAAGTAAAAGCGACTCTTCTGATACGTAGGCTATGACAGCTTCTTCTTCGGTCGTCGTCAGAGTCTGGAAAATCCACAAGAAGTCAACCAATATCTGCGGGCAGGATGACTCCCTTCTCTCTGCGGACCACACTGGTTCCAAGGTGCCATCAACGTCAATCCATCCATGTCCATTGCTTGCTGCTGGAACATCAACATGGGTTCGAGAGCCCTCTTCCAAATGACAACTTGATAGTTGCTCCGTTTGAGTGCTCTTGAAGAGTTTGTTTGCACGGAGCATGCTTGCCATGTCAACGTTGTAGTTTGCGTTCAGTGGCTCATCTCCACATCTCTCCTTGAGCAGTTGTGTCGGAAGTCATTAGCACCGGTGAAACAATGTCTGCCGTACATGACACAGGTGAAGGTCTCAAGATCGGCTTTGACTTCTTCAGCGATGGCCCATGTACCTCCAAGGCGGGCAATTGTTTCCACAAATCTTGGATTCTGCTGAAGAACTTTTGATAGGTTTAATTTTCCCAATGCCCTTGAATGCACTTGTTGTGTCGCAGCCGGTGTAAGCATGAAGAACCAGGTAGGCGGTGCAGTGCTGTTGCCCGTATGCTGTAGCGATGTCAGTGACGTTGATGAGCCGTTGTTTGTTCCCCATTCCTGTGTCGAACAGAATCACCACGTCCTTCAGCTGCAGAGCGAAGTGCAGGAAAATGAAGAAAATGTCCGAGTCGGACTCTTGACGCGGACGAAGCTGTATCCATTCCGTTCAGCGTACGCACAGTGAGGACAACTCTGGAATCCGTCTCTTCTTGTGGATTTTAAGCGTTACGGTTGGCGTCCTTGTTGTCGTCAGCTCATCTGCCGATTGCAGCAGGAAGGCTTCTCCCTCACATTTCAGCGTGACTTTTCTGTCCTTGAATTTTGGCGCATTCTCATCTTTGCTCCAAACGTCGAGTAATAGTTGGCTGAGCTGCTTCTTGTTTTCGTCGTTTGACAGAAACGTTTTCCAGTCTGCAGGACGCTGGTGCTTTCTCCTTTCATGATGATCTTATCGCCAGTGCCTCTCCTTTTCCTTTTCATTGCTTTGATTCAGTCCGTTTTGTACATGTCTGTATTGAACACCACGCCCTTCCCTTTGGTCAGCATGTCAGATATCTTCTGGCTGATCTCCCTGAAATTGGAGGGAAGCTGTTGCAAACAGTGAAACACTGCATGCCATCGATCACAACCAGCGCGCGTCATGCGGAGGTAGAGGGCATCTTCCATATCTTTGGTGAGGTAGTTAAACCCTTTTGCTTTGTCGGTCTTGGCAATGAAATTGTCACAGTGGCAATATTGTAAGGTACAGGAGTAAGTTGGTATGTCATCAACTATTTCAGATTGAGTTGAACACCTGCTTCCTGTGCCTTCACAAGGACTGAAAGGCAAGGTTCTCTTGTTGTTTGCATTCCACAACCTTCTTCTTGAAGTCTTCATGTGGACGGTTTTTTGTTCATGGGTGCCAATCGTTTTCAGGTTTAGCCACTTGACTGGTTCAAAAGAAATTGTCATTTGCCATCAGTCTCTGCGTGATGAACGCCTCCTTCACGGCGTTACCAGCCTTTTCTGCCCTCAACACATCATGCTGAATGCCGCTGGGACAGATGCTTCAGATGACAGGGCGATGAGTTTGACCAAGGCTTCCTCACAGAAAGGGTCGATGAAACTTTTGACTGCATCCTAGTCTTCATGACGTTGCTTTCACTATCAGAAGGACGCAAAGTCTCGATATCTACTGCCAACCTCATCACACTGTGCCATGCCAGCCATGTTGAGATCAAGATACTTTGACCTCTCATGTGTTGTCCTGAACCATCTTTGGTAGGCCTCCTGGTTCGACAGCAGTCACGTGAGACCAGCGCCACCTCCACCAGCTCCTCCTCTGCTTTTGGCGTGCTTCATGAACGTTTCTTCCATTGTCTTGTCCAGTGCACAGCGATTGCTAGGAATGAAGGACCTTGCCACGCTGAAAGCACCTCTCTGCAGCATCTCCTTGGCTCCAGGATGTGACAAAGTCAATGTTTGCCAAGAAGACTGAGAAGAAGGTCAGTAGCGTGCATAGTTTTGTCCACCGAAACTGAAGAAGAGGTCTGGCATTTGGGACATCGTTTTGTGCGTACAGCAGGGAGTCGTTGATTTGACAGCCTCAAGGAGCGCTAGGACAAGCCATACATGATCGATGTACGACAACCAAAATTGTGCAGTTGGTCCAAAGGCTCCTTCTCTGACTCTGTCTCTGAACTGTTCGTACTCTGCCATGAAACTGAAGATAGCTTCATCTTGCTGAAGCTCAGTCAACGTCTCTTTTAAGAAGAAACATGAGGCTGTCAGGAGTTTGATCATGCTGTCTCTGACAGTGTCGGAAATGACGTGTCTTCATCTCTGATTTCAAGATACCTTCCAGCAGCAAGCGTTCTAGACTCTCAAGCATTGTCTTATGGCAGAACAATGCTTGTTCATGTGTTTGCCAGACAGCAACCCTTGCCCAGAACCAGAAGAGAATCAGACCTGCCTTAAGAAGGATATCTCCGAACCCAGAACCATCCAGCTTTTCCCCAAGCACCTTGAGGCATGCACAGGCAAGGTGGAAAGCACCGATCCGAATAATATGCTTCTTGTACCGTCAGGTTGGTTCCCGACGATCGGTAGGCTTTCATACAAACCCCAAGATCAAACGTAGTGATAACGTACTCTTGTCCAACCACTCTCGTGGCCTTCTCTGCAAGTCGCAAGCATTCCTGGACGTCTTGTACTCGGTGATTGGGTGATGGATCACAGGGTAGTAGTCTAGTGTCGTCTCTTTGCCGGGTTCTGCCCACACTGTGAAATGAAGCCAGCCCACGCTGGTATTTCCTGATCTGACATGCTGCTGTATTTCCAGAGAAGAATCCAGTGGAGGTTGAACTTGAACTTTCGTAAGAGTATCTTCACCTCCACCAACGGTCCAGTGCCTAATTGCAAAAGGTGGGCTTTTCCGCTGGTTTACGAAGCATTCTGGTAAATCCTCTTGTGCCAAATGCAGAGATTGCAGACGAAGAAGCTGTCTTATCCTACGTATGAGATGAGTCGCTTTCTACTTGTGCCGAGGGAAGCGACTCAAAATAATCAGATTGTTGTTGATTTAAATACAGTCTGGCAGATGTCGCCATGAAACAGAATACCTTCCAATGCCAGCATCTGAGAACAATCATAATCAACACACACACACACACACACACACACACACACACACACACACACACACACACACACACACAACACACACACACACACAAACACGCACACACCATACGCGCTCACACTAAAAAAAAACAACTATTGATCTTGTTAAGTGGAAACGTTGCCACATTGCCGTCACACCAGAGGCCAATCTGGCTGTCCGTGTTGCCTCCCCCCTCCCCTCACCAACCCCCTCCCCCCCCCCCCCCCCCCCCCCTGCTGTTTCCTCCTTCATAAAAGGGTCATCGCCAAGGCGACAGGTGGGACCCTGATCTTAGCTAAAACAACAACACAGAAAAGGGGAGTAAATAGTATGTGCGAACACATTATTGGTTTGTGTGTGTGTTCGTTTGCTGTTGACTTTTGTTTTTGTTTTCTACTCTTCCCTCTCATTGTGGAGCGTCGTTTTGTTTTGTTTTGCTTGTAAAAGTTTTTTTATTTCATGACAAAGTAACTGAGAGAGCAAGAGTGTGGGCGAGAGAGCGAGAGAGAGAGAGAGAGAAACCAACCGAAATCGTTGTTTTCAACCAACTGGGAAACCTTGTGTCTCAGCTTATCAAAATAGAGATGACGGATACCTCGAAAAGAATCCCACCTGCTCTGTTACTCTTATTTTTGCCACTGTCTGTACAGCATATACAACATCGCAGCATTTCGATCCTGTCCATTGTCACCGATCGGAATACTAAACAAGCCGTCCATGTGTTTGGAGTAATGATAGTTTAGAAATAGAGAGCGTGTGCGCGTGTGCGTGTGCATATGTGTATATGTGTGTGTGCGAGAGTGCGTGTGTAAGATTGGGGTTTTGGTTAAGGTGGAAGGTTAGGCTAGGTAGGGGCTGAGGAAATAAGACATATAATATTTTTGAATTCCAATCTTCACTTGTTGAAGGGATGGAAGCGGGAGGTTGGTTTCGTTCCCGTTTGTTACCCTTTTGTTACTTTGGTTCTACACCAGAGAAGGCGGGGCAGGATATCGGCTGTTGTTGGTGTTGTCAAGTCTGTGAGTTGTTGTGGTAAATTGTCGTGTTGTTGCACGAGCAACAACTAGTCCGTTGGTCCGGCGTGTCAGCTCTGCGGAGGGATACGCTGCTCTGACCAATCGCTGTTTTGTGTTGTGAGTAGAGTTCGTTTGAGTCCGACCAGTGCGGAATGCGTTGGGGTAGCTTCACTTCGGTTCCTGGTGTTCGTCGGAGTGGACGTGCCTTGTAGTTGCAGCGGGAGCACCGTTAGTCGAGCTGAGTGACTTCGAGTCATAGTTAGGGCCAGGTCCTCGTCGGGTCTGGTGTGCCCTTGGCATGTGCCGCGTTCTGTGTCGTCTTTGTTGGCAGCCACTTTAGCCAGTTGCAGAACTGGTGTGGTTGAACATCTGTTTGTCCAGGTTGGTGATTTGTTAGGTTCATGGTGTTGTTCGTCATGTTGTCTTGTATCATGGCGAGTTGTACTGTAGTTGTCTCATGTTATGTTTAGTTGTATTATGTTTGTTGCGTATACTGGTTGTCTGGTATGATGTCGTCTTGGTTCGGTGATTGAAACTTCTTGTCAGCCAGTTTGTGTTGTTACTACTTGTCTGTATATTCTGTAAGTAGTGTACATAGTGGTTCCTGAGTTCGATTGTCATGTAACAGTTTGGCAAGACAATGTGGGTTCGATATAATAACCGTTGATGGACGGTGATGTAGATATTGGTTGTGATTAGTTTATGTTATTTCAGTGGTTCAATAAGAAGGTAATACGAGGTTGCATTTTTGTTGAGAGTCATAGTATGGGTCAGGTGCAGATGTGTCTGTGTGAATCGTAAAGGGATTGTGCTCAATTTCAGTTGTAAATAGTAGCAGTTCGTTGAAATTGATTAACGATTTCGGAGTTGACCTGCACAGCATTGGAATCGGTTAACTGTGCAGTAGGGCCAAGGCTGATTTGTGGTCGAGTGGTTTATACTGGAGTACGGTCGTGACCATTCAACTTATATTGGTGTCTTCACTTTTGTTACGAGTTATGGTTCTCGACGCGGGTGTCGTGCGCGTGCAGACTGCATCCGTGACGTACGTACTTAGCACAGGACAGCGAGTTCGTATGGTTAGAAGTGGTTTTGGTTTTGTTTTGTTTTTAAAAGACAGTCGACACACATGCAGGGATGTATGTGTTTGTGACATAATAGGGTTGGAGAAAGATATCTTAGGTTGTAGGGAGACAGTCCCATTATGAATTTTAGTAGTCGGAAAGAAGGGTAAGGTAAAGTTTAAGGCGGGTAGCTCAGCAGTTGATGGGATAAAAACGGAGGATGTGCAGCATGTAATATTGTATGAAGTATGGTTGGGTTGGCATAACAAGGATTAACCACTGGGTTATCTGACAAGAGATGACATGAGAATGGGGTGCTGGATGGAAATTTTGGCGAACAAATCATGTGTTGATATATGATTATAATTGACAGTGCAAAGAGGGATGAGAATGTGAAGGATTGTGGCTGCGAGCCGATTCTCCTGTATGAATATGCTAGAACTGTGAACTGTTAAAAATTGATAAGTTTTTGTTTTTTTGTTCTTTTGTTGTTGTTGTTTTTTTAGAAGTGTATTACTATTGATTACTATGTGGAAACATTTCCTTGTGAGATTGCCCAGTTCCTAGTTTATTTAGTATCTCCTAAGGGGCCCATGGAGTCCGTGTTGGAGTGCTTAGATTGGTTTTATTTCTCCGAGAATTGGGTGTGATTCATAATTTCATATGTAATAGCGTGGATTGGATCAGAATATTGTTACTGCTGTTGTAAGGGTTGACAGGGAATGGATCTGATAACCCCAAAGTAATGGGTTGGGGGGTGTAATCGAAATTCAAGGGGTCACTCTCATGCCCGAGTGGGAAGTAGGCAAGGGAGATGGAGAGTTAAAGCTTTACCAGGTAGCCTATGGGCCTTGATGGCTCGGGTAGTAGCAACATTACAGTAGTGGCCTACAGTTGTGTCAGCAGGTATCCTGCTTCCTTGCCGAGGTTGGGGCCAGATCACCGCAGTCTGCTGCCGCGTGCTGGCAGGTGAGCGGCGGCGTCCCGTTACTGCTGCTCTTCCGGGAGAGGGAGACCACCCAGGCCGTTTGCCGTCTGCGAGGCAGCTCTCCTCCTGCTACTGGTGCTCTTCCGGGAGTTGTCCGGCACCTGTGCCTCTTCCTTGAGCAGGCGTCCTGTGAGGGGGTGCTGCACCAGGCTTTTCTTCACCCTCAGGGTCCGGCGGGCCTTCAGAGGAGGAGGAGTCCCTCGAGCCCCGGGACTCGTCGAGGGGACGTCTGGTGTGCGTTGGGTGTCGTGCCCAGCGCGGGAGAGGAGTCAGACTGCGGGGAAGCCACGGTCGGTGCCTGGGGGTTAGTCTTCGGGGAGAGGTCGACCCGCGGGGGAGCCACGGTCAGCACCGGGGTGCAGAGTCTTCCAGGGAGGTGTCAGCCTGCGAGGGGCCACATACAGCGCCGAGGACTGGAGCTTTCCGGGCTGGGATGGGTTGTCCCGTGGTTATGGTAGAAGGGGTGTAGCGTTAGGCAGTAGGGTTAAGGGTGCTAGCTACTGCCTCCTTTTGGACGTAGTGGCCAGCACGGTGTAGGGTACTTGTTGTTGCCTCCCTTAGGGACGCAGTGACCAGTACGGTAGTGGTCCCGGGTCAAAAGAGAAGGATGGGTCCTGGGGAGAGGTGTGGGTGGTAGTTTAGAGATTAGAGTCCCTTGGGTTGGTCCTTGTCCCTAGTAGTTAGCCACCACGTGTGCGGGCTATCTCTGCGTCCTTAGGTCGCAGTGATATACCGCAACTGGTGCTGTAGCATAGGTTAAGGTTCTCAGGGTCGTAGCAGGGTAGTGTGGGTCAGTGAAGAAGTGGGATACTGGTGTGTGGGTGTGATGGACGTGAGTGGTGGCGCCATGGTGTGTGGGAAATAAAGAAGTGCGCATGATTGTAAAGCGGTGTTAGTGTGCTGTGTTGTCTGCTCTAGTGTGTAATAGGTGTGGGTAGGGTGGTAGGGCCGTCCGGCTTAGCGACCGTGACATCCATGAATGTTAGATACTAACGCAGCTTTCTTCAGTATAAACAGTTGCCACAGCCTATAGCAGATTTGAAAGGGAGTCATATTACAAGCTCAAGTGGATGGGGAAAGATGGAAAGAGTGACGTGGTTGGTGGGGGGTGGGGATGGGGGGATGTGGGGGTGGCGGGGGGTATTTGTCATTCCTTTCAGTTCATGTGTTGTTTACTGTTAAAACACACACACACACAAACACACACACACACACACACACACACACACACACACACACACACGCAACCTTCAAAGGTCTCAGTGAAAACTCAAATCCATTGAATCGAGTTTTACAGAGAGTGTTATGGAAACACACACACACACACACACACACACACACACACACACACACACACACACACACAGTAGTTCGTCTGCATGTTAAAGACTTAAGTCTGAAGTTGATTTTAGTTAAAAACAAACAAAGAAACACACACACACACACACACACACACACACACACACACACACACAACACAACACAAACACACACATACACGCGCGCGCGCACACACACACACACGCACGCACGCACGCACGCACGCACGCACGCACGTATCCAAGCGCACACGAGCGCGCACACATACACACACCACACACACACACACACACACACACACACACACACACACACACACACACAACCTTTACGAAGTGATCAAGTCATCGCCATACAAGAAAAGCATTTATCTGACGGTGTGTGTGTGTGTGTGTGTGTCTGCGTGTATGTGTGTGTGTGTGTGTGTGTGTGTGTGTGTGTGCGTGTGTGTGTGTGTGTGTGTGTGTATGTGTGCGTGTGTGTGTGTGCATGGAGGAATGAGGGTGATGCTTATCCTTTCCTCCTTCCCTTCCACCTTCAAATTCACTGATTTTCTTCACACCCACAATTTGAATCTAGATTTGTTTTCCCCTTTGTTTATCCTTTTCCCTGAGCGTGATTTCCGTCTTGCTCGCTAATGTCTGTTTTTGTTTTCCTTCAGATCTCAGGAAATCAGCTGCTGACAGTTCAGCATCCAGGTATTAAACCCTTGGCTCATGTATCCCAATTCTCCTTTTCCTTCGACAGAAACGGTTTGTCCCCCAGAAGTAAACGTTCTGCGAGAGACATAGCCAATAGTGCAGCCACAGTTCAGCTCTGTGTTGACTGGCTCAGGACACAAGAGACATAGCCAATAGTGCAGCCACAGTTCAGCTCTGTGTTTGACTGGCTCAGGACACAAGAGACATAGCCAATAGTGCAGACATAGCCAATAGTGCAGCGACAGTTCAGCTCTGTGTTGACTGGCTCAGGACACAAGAGACATAGCCAATAGTGCAGCCATAGTTCAGCTCTGTGTTGACTGGCTCAGGACACAAGAGACATAGCCAATAGTGCAGCCACAGTTCAGCTCTGTGTTGACTGGCTCAGGAGACGTTTCCACTAAACTACTTGAAACAACACGGTAGGGACAGTGACTGGGTGCAGAAGTGGTAAGACTGTGTGTGGCGTTTTACTAGCTGGCAGGTCACCGTAAAAAAAAAATCTCTTGATCCCATGAAATGAATATTCATATGAATAACGCTGTTAAATCCCAAACAGTGTTTCACTCTCAATGTACCACAGACTAACCACCCCCTCCAAATTTATACCAGCATACCAGTAGGAAACAATTCCATGTTTAGCTCCCTGAAAAGAAAAAAGAAAGAATTTCACCTCAAGGCGATCCACGGTTTACGCTCTGATGGAGCCACTGTGAACTGACAGCAGTGCGGAGAGGGAATCTGTTCAGATATACCAGCTGTCAACAGCCATCTTTCTTCTTTTTTTCTGTTTGGTGGGTGGGTGGGTGGATGATTTTGATGGTGAGCTGTAGGTGGTGGTGGGGGGGGGGGGGGTCCATTTAACTTTTCATGACAGTCTTACAGAGGATGTATACCAGTTGGGAACCTTTCCCCAGGCTAGCTATTAATACACTTGTGTACAGATGCCTGGGCGAAAATAGCACATAACATGCCCCCCTCCCCGCCCATCCCCCCCTCCACGCCGCTCCACCCCCCCCCCCCCCCCCCCCCCCCTCGAGAGCTTTTAATAATCCAAGGGGGAAACGTATTCTTCATGTCTATGGGGGTCTCTGTGGAAGGGGTTTTGTTGCGACCTCAGCAGTCAGTAAAAACGATCTTGCCATTAGGGGGCTGGGGAGCTAGGTAATTTTCAGACACCAAAACTCACAATCCACTATTGCATCAGACGTCGTCTTGTATTACAGGAAAAAAACAGAGGTTTCCAAAGTCCAGGGGCTCACATGCTTCTCCACGATCCAGCGGTAATCATACCAGATACGATGCTTTCCAAAAAAAACTTTTCCCCACCAGCAAGCACTGTCTTGCACGCCGAAAAGATTACGTCACACAAACGAGAACACACACAAACAATGACAAACTTTTTAAAAAAAAATTTTTTATTTAAACAATGGAGTGGGGCTTAATTTCATCTGACCACTTCCCGACGAAAATAGCACTAAGTGTTTTGCATGGCCTGGCACACACGCCCACTGTTACTCCTACAGACAGCACGCCCGACCTCCCCCCCCCCCCCCCCCCCCCCCCCCCCCACCCCACCCATCCATCCACCCCTGACACCTTCCTCCTCCCTCCCCTTTGCTTCCATTCTCCGGCCTTGAACTGACCTGACCTTCGGAGACCTTCAGCAAAGAGTGACGTAATGTGGGCCACTCCAGGCCCTTGCTAAGGGAGGGGGGGGGGGGGGGGGGGGGGACAGGTCTGAGACACACACTGTAATGTGCCTGCATGTCTGAGAAATAACACTTCTTTATTTGCTAAAATCTGCTAAAGTTTCTCTTTTTTTCGAAATACTTTTATTATGGTCAAGCCAGGACATCTTTCAACCTTTGTTGTTGTTTCTTCGTCGTCGTCTTTAAATTTTATTTTTTACTTTAAAGCACGCACGCACGCACGCACGCACGCACGCACGCACGCACGCACGCACGCACGCACGCACACACACACACACACACACACACACACACACACATTATACTAGTAGATAGTATTCGTCGATGCACATAGCCTATGATTTAGGACAGTTTGACGCCAGCCTATCAATCATTTGGGCTGATCACACAAAGTGCGTACGTCACAGGAAGATTAAGAAGATGAATACGTTGTCAAGAGAGAAACGATACAGTGAGCATTGCTTCATGAGCGAGATTTATTTCTGAAATAAGCACGAAAGTGTTGGACACATAACTCTGACTTCAGATCATGGCGTGTGACGAGTCACGATGCACGTGCGCAGAATCGACAGTTAAAAAAAACAACAAAAAAAAAACAAAAAAACCCCCCCCCCCCCCGCCCCCAAAAAACAGAGTTTATAAGACGCCTTCATGTTATGACCAAAGTCGCAGATAGAGCTGAAGGTTTTGGTCGTTGGTCTTGGAGGTGTCTTATTCTTTTTTTTTTTTTAATTTCTTAAGACCTCGGGTAGGTTTAATCAGGGTTAAGGCCATATAAGAGTGAGTCTTAGAACAAATGGTATGTAGATGTGAAGAGAGTAGAATTTCGTGCAACGTTGATTGCTTACCTCCCATAGCTTGTGCCTTTTCCCATCTCATCCTTAGGAGAGAAAGAAGGAGAGAGAGAGAGAGAGAGAGAGAGAGAGAGGGGCGTAGACAGACAGAGAGACAGATAGATAAACAGACAGACAGACAGACAGACAGAAGGAGAAACAGACAGACAGACAGACAGACAGACAGACAGAGACAGACAGGCAGACGGACAGACAGACAGACAGACAGACTGAGAGAGAGAGAGAGAGTGAGACAGACAGACAGACAGACAGACAGACAGACAGACAAACTGACTGACTGAAGGAGAGAGAGAGATGCGAATGCGAATGATTTATTGAGATTGAGGCCATAGCCCATTCTGAAGGTGTGACACCCGCAATACAACACACAAGAAGGATTCTCAGTTAAGAACAGGGAAAGAAAAAAAAAAACATTACATATATATACACTATGCAAACTATTATAGATGTGCAGTTCGTATTCGCTTTTGAGCTTCATATATGTACATAGCAAGATCGAAGAGCTATTTTCATTTACCGTTGCTAACAATTAGTTGACTCTGAAACTACGGGGGTCACAATAATGCCTAGCCTTAATAAATGTAACTCTAAGGTCACTGAGTGCAGGATAGCAAAGTAAAAAATATATTTCATCTCCCTTTGCCAGATTACACAAGCGACACATCAATTCGTTATCTTTCAAAACACTGTATCTAAACCGATGGCAAGCAATGTCAGAGACACGATATCTAAACTTACGGAATGCACTCTTAATATACCTATTCGTATTCATTTCAATGTATGGTTCAATCACATGTGCTGTTTTAAAGAGTCTGTATTGCGCAAATCTGTCACTGCAATAGATATGGTCATGCCAGTCTTGCCATCTGCAGTCGATCATTCTTTGTTTAAAGCATTTCAAAAATTCCAGTATCCTTTCAACGCCCTGTTTGTCCCATACATAAGCAAAACCATAACAATTTAAACACTGACGAACATCGGTACCCCATGTCTTCTTGCCATTACCATCCAACTCTCGCAACGTCTTTTAAGCTTTAAATGGTACCTTGGTTTCCTCCATTCTGGTTATTTTCAGCCAATACTTAGTACATTTAAGAAACAGAATTAATATTAATTGGACAGCTTCCAAGTTCATCATAGACTAAATCATTTGGCGTTCAATTGTCTACATTTAAAAACATTTTCATTGCATACAAATGAACATTCTCTTTTTCAACATTTTTCTCGAGAGCTCAAATTTCAGCTCCATACTGTAAGATTGACTGCACCTGAGAACCGAATAACTTCGAAAAAAACAGAAAATGTGCTACTATTCAATCTATATAAAATATGAAGAATAACTATGACTGCTCTCTTTGCCCTATTTGCTATATATCTTGACACCCAAAGTGAAACGTAATCTGGTAGTGAAATAAAATCCAAGATATTTGTATGCGTTGACTATACCAATGAATTCACCCCCGTATGTCCATTTTTCATTACGTGCCAAATATCCACCTTTACGAACCACAATGATATTGGTCTTATTCATATTTACCTTTAACTCTAAATTAGTAGCAGCTGTATGCAAGCTGTTCAATCGCCTTTGAAGACCAACAACAATTGTAGACAGTAAAACAATGTCGTCAGCAAAAAGAAATACAACAGTTCCAAGAGATCAAAAGTAACACCATGTCGTCCATTTTGAATAATCTCAAAAGCCAATTCATTTATGAACAGAGAAAATAAAACTGGACTACAAACATCCCCTTGTTTAACCCCTCTTGTACATTTAACAAAATCTGATAATCTTGCTCCCACTCTAATTCTTGCTTTTACCTTTTTATACATGCTTTTTGCACAACGATACAACTTACCTTTAATTCCATTTTTAACCAAATAGGCCGTGAAATTGAATCGAAAGCTTTTTATCAAAATCTACAAAAGCTGCATACAGCCTTCTTGTTATTTGCAAATTGTTTTTGAACTGCAGCTAATAGGCTAAACATACGATCAACGGTAGAATAATCTTTTAAATCCTGTTTAATGTTCACCAGTTATATCATTCAGAGATATCCATTCTTAAAGTCTATTATTAATAATAGAACTATAAAGTTGACTACATACATTGCACAAAGATACGGCTCTATAATTATTTACATCGTTTACTTCCCCTTTCTTAAATAACGGTAATATCATGAATTCTTTCCAATCTTCAGGAAAAATCCCTGTGTCAAATAGATGATTAAACAATTAAACTAGAAAACTTAAAACAACCTCACCAGAATTCTTTAAAAAATCCCCAATGAGGCTATGAGGCCCGGCAGTTTTACCATTCCTTAATTTCTGATAGCTGATGATATTTCCTCCCTGGATACTGGTCTGCCGAAAGTATGTTCTTTACTACTCAATGCATTGCCAATCTCCATGGACTCCACATCGTCCTTATCCAAAAGATTTTTTAAAGTGTAAGAACTAGTCCTGTGCCGGAATGTTATTTGCTGGTCGGATTTTCTTTTTAGAAATCTTGTGTACAGTATTCCAGAATAACTGCTGATGTTTGGCCAAAGACAAAAGATCATTCAAAAGGAATCATTATGTTCTTTCTGTTTAATTTCATTAAAATTTTTATATTCCCTTAGCGCAATGCAAAACACTACTCTGATATTTTATCCATTGTTTTTAGAAAAATTCTGAATAATCTACGAAGTTTACGTTTTGCTACTCTGCATTCTTGGTCAAACCAATTCTGTATTACATTCTTGTTTGTTGGTATAATTTTCTTCATAATTTCTACTTGCTCTTTGACAGTTATGTTAAACAAATTTAGTGCTTTGTTCACGGCCACAGAAATAAGATTTTCAGCGACATTTAACTTTTCTAAAACATTTGGTGAATTCATAGATGAATAAAATCGTTAACTGAAGTCTTGGTTCCAGCAATATTTCACAATAAACTGATAACCATCTATATTAGGAACAGAACTGTCATGTGACTGATCATTTTGCATTCCAATGCGCAGTACTAACGGTAAGTGTGACTGATCATTTTGCATTCCAATGCGCAGTACTAACGGTAAGTGGTCAGACTCGTATCTGTCCATCACATTCAGAGTCATCTGGGTACACAAT
>CM031612.1:80842398-80844169 GCA_018398815.1 Conus ventricosus
GCGTTCGAGAAGTGGCCAGAAGACTACAAGTGTCCCACTCCGACATCATTCGGCTGAGAGAACGTTTTCAAGCCACTGGAACTGTCAAAGAGAGACCCCGTCTAGGCCAGCAAAAGAAGACCACTGCAAGAGATGACAGGTTCATCCGCAGACATGCTCTTCGGACCAGGACCACCACCTCCAACACCATCAGGCGTCGGCTCCAAGTACCATGTGGATGGCAACCTGAACGGCCAACGCTACCTGCAGATTTTACGGCCTTTGGTTGTCCCAGCACTCCAGCAGATTGGGGCTCAGGCTGTGTTCATGGACGATAATGCCACCCCACATCGTTGTCGAGCCGTGAACACTTTTGTGGTGCAAGCTGGCATCACCAGGATGCCATGGCCGGCAAACAGCCCGGACATGAACCCTATTGAGAACATCTGGGGCGAGCTTGGGAGGAGAGTTCAAGAAAATCACCCTGTTCCGGCAAATCGACAGGAGCTGCTGCACTGCCTGCAGCAGGAGTGGGCAAACCTCCCCCAGGCACTCATTACAAGAACAGTCAACACCATGAGGCAGCGCTGTGTGGATTTGTGGGCAGCACGATTGTGTGGCACTCGATTGTGATCAGACTGTAAAGAAACACTCTTTTTGTGAATGTCATTTTGGGGGGTAGTCTCATTCAGGCTCCGCTATCTATTCAGAAAGAATGATATTTTCGATGAAAGTGACAAAATGTTGTTCACTGATAATGAAATTAAACATTTATAAAGTTTCTGTCGTTTGTCGGTTTTTCTTTCTATGTTTTGTGAGACTGTGTATAAGTGGTCCTTAATTAAAGTTCGACCCTGTAGATAGAGGCATGCAGACGTTCTCTCTCTTCTCTCTCTCTCTCTCTCTCTCTCTCTCTCTCTCTCTCTCTCCTCTCTCTCTCCTCATCTCATCTCCTCTCTCTCTCTCTCTCTCTCTCTCTCTCTCCTCTCTCTTCTCTCTCTCTCTCTCTCAGTTACCACATTACGAACAAGAACATGTGAGCAATTCTCTAAATGCAACAACTGTTATTATTTCAATATATCTGATGATTTCGTGATTACCGTCGGATGGTCCTAGATTATCTTTTACTTTGATTCAGTATTGACGTATGTTTCGTCTGTAATGCATTAAGTTAGATTATTTTGACTGCAGATAGAATGCTGTAGTGTAATTTCCTTTTGACCCCTTTCTCTCTTTCTTTCGTATGTATGTATGTGTGTGTTATCTTTTTGTGTGCCCTTTACAAGAAACACTGTTAATTGCCCCCCCCCCCCCCCCCCCCCCCCTTGGCATGAAGGTCAGTTAGACTATTGTCAATAGAACTGTCAATTGTCAAATGAAACAAACTGCGGCGTTACTGAAACACGACAAAAACGCAGAAGAGCACACAAAACAAAGTGTGAAGTAACGACGATTTAATGCACGACACAAAACAGGACAAGAAATTTCGGCAAAATGCCTTCCTCAGCGACAAAAAAATACAGACATAAAACATGCACAATACTCCCCTTGTGAAGCCAAAGTGGTGAATGAAGTAGACAGAGGGACAGTGGAAGAGAGGGTGAGTAGAGTTCGAAGAATAGGGCACGGAAAGAGGTAGAGTAATGAAGAGGAAAAGTGAGAAGAAGAGAGAGAGGGGGGGGGAGAAAGTGAGGGAGGAAGAGAAATGGAAGTAGAGGAGAGGAGAATAAGGAGAGAGGAGGGGGAGGTGAGTGGAGGGGGGGGGGATGGTATGAGGGGTATGAATGAAAGG
>CM031612.1:80844269-80867551 GCA_018398815.1 Conus ventricosus
TTCCATGTCATAACTCTGCTGCTGAGTTTCTTTCCTTAGCCTCTGTGTCACGGGTTGTAAGAAAATATGAATGATCTGATCACGTTCTGATTGTGACATGGTGAGCATTCTCTGTTGTGTAAATGTCGCCAAGAATATCAATCCACGGGCAATCCAGTTATAATCTGTCTATTCACCTCTTTATCTGTCTGTTCGTGGATGGATTGATAGATCGATTGATCGATAGATAAATAAATAGAAAGGTAAGTAGATAGATAGGAAGATAGAGTGAGTGAGGTAGTGTGTTTATTGTAAAGCGCTTGGTCTGTGACCGAGGATAGGCGCTATATAAATACCCAATATAATAATAATAGATAGGAAGACAGATAGGAAGAAAGATAGGAAGCACGCGCGAGCGTATGTGAGTGTGTGTTGTGTGTGTGTGTGTGTGTGTGTGTGTGTGGTGTGTGTGTGTGTTGTTTTGTGTGTGTGTGCATGTGTGTGTGTGTGTGTGTGTGTGTGTGTATGTGTGTGTGTGTGTGTGTGTGTGTGTAGTGATGTGTGTGTGTGTGTGTGTGTGTGTGTGTGTGCGTGCGTGCGTGCGTGCGTGCGTGTGTGTGTGTGCGTGCGTGCGTGCGTGCGTGCGTGTGTGCGTGCGTGTGTGTGTGTGTGTGTGTGTGTGTGTGTGTGTGTGTGTGTGTGTGTGTGTGTGTGTGTAACAATAACAATAACAATAACAACAATAACAATAACAATAACAATATGTTTATTCAGTCTTTTCAAGGCCATTAACCCATATGGACAAGAGAGATATACTGAATATTACAATGCAGCAATTGAGAAGTCTTTTACAGGAAACAATAAGCATGTGTGTCATATCATAAACAAAATGTATATACAAGGTTTTTAATAATGATAATTCACTTCAAGGATATCTGTTGACATTTTCTGTTTTAGGCACGTTAACAGTTATACAAGGCATGTGCAAATACATATTTAAATTTACACATGACTCCTGAATTCACTGTTTCTAAAAACATTATTCGTATTTCACAAACATTCAGTTACAAAAATGGCGGTCTTTAGTGATAAATTTCCCTTTAACTTTAGTATTAAGAGTTGCAATTTCGTTGTGGAAGGAAAACGATAATAGAAAGGAGGTATGTATTTATGTCGTAAAAGTGTATACCTTGGGCATTTCAAAATGAAATGGGTCAAATCTTCAATATGATTTCCTTCACATTGTTTACAAAAACAGTTCCTGTAGAAAATTTCCCAAAATCGAGGTACGCCTTTAAGAGCAATACCGTTTCCTTCCCATTTAAAAAAAATTTTTAACTTTCGTTTTTAAATTTAATCCAAAACTGAAATTATTTTTCTTTAACACCCAGGTGATATAAAACATAATCCCCAGGGGGAAACTCCCTCTGCCATTTTTTTGGCGATATATATCTTGCAGTCATTTTTTTTAAACGTTTATCAAAAAAAAGTTTAATATTACCTGGTTTTTGCTTTTCCCAAAACTATAAAAAAAACCATGTCTGCACAGATATTTTTTTTGGGTTTTTTGCCCAGTTTTTTCGCCCAAACTCTGTCTTAAAATTTAACAACATTTCAAAAATTGTTTTGGATTTTCTGGGTCAGCTAAATGTAAAATTCAACCCCAATTATTTTAAAAATTTACGTAAGTATAAAAAAAAGGGGGAAATTTCTACCACTTTTCCCCAAAAGTGCTATTTTATTTTTTAATATTTGCCCCCAACCCCCAGAAATAATTTTGCAAATTTTTTTTTTTGTCCCCTTTTCCAATCACCCTTCAAAAATTTTAAATAACCCCAAATCCCCTGACCCTACAAAAAAAATGGGCTTTACTTTCATGCAAAAAATTTTAAAGACATTTACGGTTGGAAGGGTTTTTTCAATTTTAAAGTATAACCTTTTTATCCCTGAACTGCTTTTAAAACTTTAAAGCCATTTTTTTCTACACATTTTTTTCCAGTTTAGTGTTGAAGAAAAATTTAAATTTCCCTAAATAGCAAAAAAGTTTGATACAACGTTTATCTCCCTTTTTGGGCAAAGTTCCATTTTTCACTCTTCTTAAAAGAAAACCCCCATTTTGAAAACAAAAACTTTTGTCTTATCCTATTCACTGACCCAAACCCCCCTTTTTGGCATTTCTTTTCTAAACAGTTAATTTTTCTTTGGGGAAGGGCCCCTGTACGCGTAAAGGGACCCTTCGTTCCACCCCCTTTCGAGGGGGATTTCTGCCCTAAATTTTTTTTCATCCTTTTTGCCCCTTTTTTAGAAAGGGGGCCAAAAAATTGGGGGGAAACAAAAGCCCCGACTGGGTTTTTTAAACAGTCCTTGCATTTCCAACCCCCGCCCTGCTGTCACGTTTTGCACGTGCGTCCCATTCATTTTTCGTTTACTCGTTTTCCGCCCCAGATTTCGTCGTAATTTGGGGGGTGGGCAAAAAGTTGGGGTTTGGGGGGGAGTTCTGACCCTGATTTGGGGGGGGGGTCAGTCTCTCGGTTTTTTCTATTCATTGTCATTTTGGTGGAGGGGGCCTCGCCCCTGTTTTTAGTAGAAAATGGGGGGCAGCCCCCCACTGGAGAGGACCCGTCATTTGCTGGAGTCTTTTATCACCATCTTTTTTTTTTTTTACGCCCCCCCCCCCCCAATCATCATTTCATCGGAAACAAGGGAAGAAAAAGGAAGATCCGGGAAAGAAGACAAAAAAAAAAGAACACTTAAAGAAGACGGGAGAGGGCCAGAGGACAGGGGGTCAGAGGGGGTGACATTTTCCTGGAGGGTCGGCGCATGGCTGTTTTCTCCCCCCAGACGTGGTCCTGGCGATTGTCCTTTTTGGGCCCACGAGTGGTTTGTGGGAGTGTTAAGTCTTAAATTAATTTTGGTGGGTGGGGCACGTGAAGCGTTTTCTTTGGTCGATTTTGACTTTCTTTTTTTTTTTTTTCGATTCGACTCGGGGTTTTCGTTTTTCCAAGGGTCACAGCCTTTTTAAAGTAATCCTACTATTGCGAGTTGTAATTCATACATATCGGGAACTGTTTCCTTTCGTCCCCTTTTTCCTCTCCCCATTTTCGGTGTCGACTAGCGTACCAATTTTGCGCTGAAATCGTTTTTTTTTTTTCATTCATGTTTTTTCAAAATTCACAAGGATTTTTTTATTTTTGTTTCAACCCCGCAAAAATTTTTTTTATGGCATTTTTTTTGGCGTCAATGGTGGCGGGGGGAAGGTTGGTTGGGGGATTTGTTTGGGGGGGGCTCGTTTTTTCCCCCCCTTTTCCCCCCCTTTTTTTTTCCCTTATGGTGCCAGGCCCCCTTGCCCTTTTTTTTTTTTGGGGTTGTATGGAGGCGAAGGGATATCATTTTCGTGTTTATTTATATCATCCTCTTGCAAAGATGTTTAAAGGATTGATTTTCAAGACTCTAGATACTTTTTTGCGGGGCCTATATCAAAATAATTGATTGATTGATTGTTGAGATATTTTGGGGCCCAGTTTTTTCTTTGGGTTCAACCGTATTACACTTTTGTATTTTTAAATGTAACCATCAGTTTTTTTTTTAAAATACGGGCCATCATAAGGGTTTCCCTTTAATTTTTTTTTTTTTAGAAGTGTCCCTAAAAGTGGGAAGTTTTGTAGTATGGTTTATTTCCTGGACCCCCAGTGAATATATACAGAGTTGGGTGAGGGGCCCCTTTGTTCATGTTACCTCCCTTCCCCAATTTCCTTCACCCCCCCCCCCCCCCCCCCCCCACCCCCCCCCCCCTTCTTTTTTCCCCCGCGACCACCCGTATAGGTGTTCTCACGTATAGTGCACATTTTTCCCTTTTCCCTTTCCCTTCCGCCTTTTTCCGGGTCTTCAACTGCCACCTCCCTCTGGTCGCCAGCCCTGACCTGGCCCCTGTTGGCCGAGAAAACACACCTGCTGCCTGAGACCCGGAGGTCCCGATTGTGATTTTTCACTTCTTCGCCCCCGAATCATGAGGCCTGCATTGAGGGGCGCGCGTGATCGAGGTTTTTGTGGGTGAGGGGTGTTAGACTCAAGGTACCCCCAAGAAACGACGAAAAGGGAGCAGACAGGCGTTTCAAAAAAATGAACTGGCTGGAATATGTTGTTTTTTTTTTTTTCTGAGGTTTTGATGTTGTTGTTTTTTTTTTTTTTTTCTCGAGGGCATTAGGTTGTTTCCAAAAAGTTTTTTTTTAAGGCGTTTTTTTTTCCATTTTTTTTATCATTGTACACTTTCCCTTTTCCCTGGGGCTTCAGATTTGGGGGGTAGGTTGGGTGTTCAGGTCCTCCGGGGTGCTGTTTGGGTTGGGGGGGGGAGTTTTAGATCACATTTTTATCTATTTAGTTTAGGGCCCCCTCTTCATTCTCCCCAATATCTGTTTAATGTGAATAAATGTTTGGTTCGCTATTTTTGCCGGGTTTTTTGATTTTGCGCTTGGGGTCAGGTACTTGGGGGTTTTCCCCTCGTCCTGCTACGCATTGTTCACCTTAACCGGGGTGAACCGTGACATCTTGGGGCTCGCCCGGGATTTGGGTGAACCTCCCCCTTTTTGACCTCGCGGCAAGTAAAACTCCGGGCATCTGTCTGTCTTAATTGTTGGTGGGGGGTTGGGGGGTAGGTTTATGGTAGGGGGCTTTTAGGGTTCCCCGGGAACCCTGTGTGGGTTGGAAAATTGGGGGAGACGGGGCCCCCTTACCCCTTGTCAGCATTGCCCTACTCCGGGCTCGACTTGGGCCCCCCTTTTTAGATTGGGGGATGGGGACTTTCTCTTGGGGGGTTAGGTTTGTTTTCCGGGTAGGTCTGCGGGAGTTTTTTGTGCTGGCAGGGTCGGTCGAGCTTCCCAAGGGTGGGGGTGTTCCCATAACTTTGGGGAGCCTGGTTTCCTCTTTTGGAACCACACATGGTTTCTGGTTGTTTTCCCCAACCGGTTGTTTAAAAACATAAGTGTTGGATGATATCTTGCTGATACGAAGAGAAAACCTTGACCTGTGAAGGGATTTTTGAAAAAAAAAAAAAAAAAAACGCTTTGGATTTTTATTACTTTGTAATTTTATAGACAGTTATTTTGTTTCATACGTCGGGGCTTTGGCCAATTAATTTTTAGTTTAAAAAAGGAAAAAAAGAAGGCTTTTTTTTTAAACAATTTGAAAGCGGTGGGGTGGCGGTATTGCGTTTTGAAAAAAAAAAGGAATAAGGGGGGGAAAAAAATTTTTGGTTGTTCTCCCGCCGTGGGGGAGGGGCGTGTGCACCTTTGTTAAGCGTGCAGGGAAAACCCAAAACCCCGTTTCAGGAACGGGTCGTTTCAAGAGTAAGGTTGCGTGCTTTTCCGCATCTTTGGTGGCCGGGTTCCGCCCATCATTCCCCGAAGGGGGTCCGAGTTGTTCGGGTGATATAGTCGACAACACCTTGAGGGAAACCCGGGGTACGCTGCAAGCGCCCCGACCCCCAAATTTTTGTTGGCCATTCGACTTGGGTTCCCATCTTTTGAGCCGTCTTTTTCTTTTCCGGGGGGCCATTGGGGGCGGCGTTTTTTTTTCCTTCCTCCACGGGGGAAAGTGAATTTAATTTCCAGGAGGGATTTAGGGGGAAGAGATCTCGTAGTCAGGATGGCGACCGAGGAGAAAAACGGTCACCCGTAGTCAAAGCCAAGTGGACTTATGGCCGCCCCCATCCCCTGTACTATCAGTACGCCCCACGAGGGATCCTACTTCCCGGGGAGTTGCAACTTCTGCGAAACTAAGATAAGTGTCACTGTCGGGGTTCCCAGGGTTGGGAGACGCCGACGAGGGACAAACCAAAGACGATCCTCCTTTACGCACCCCTCGTCTCAAGCCACCGCGGGTTAGCGACATGTGGGGTTTCTTTTTCCCGGCACCAAATTTCCGATCCCCAGAATTCCCTCCGGGCCAGTCAGCTGACCTAGGGACTATTCTTTTTATGATGGAAGGAAAGAACAACCGGGGAAGAAGGGGAAAAGGGAAAAAAAAGAAAAGCGTAAGGAAGAAGGGAAAGGAAAAAAAAAGCGTAAGGAAAAAGGGGAAAAGGAAAGAACAACGGTAAGGGAAGAAGGGAAAGGAAAGAACAACAGCGTAAGGAAAAAAAAGGAAAAAAAGAAAGAGACTGGGGAGGAGGAGGAAAGGAAGAACAGGATAAAGAGGAAGGGGAGAAAGAGAACAGAGACGGAGAGAGGAAAAAACCCCTCTCCAGGTTGCTGCCCCCAGCCCCAAAAGGGAACCCGAGGTGAGGGGAGGGGCCATCCGTCTCCCCTCCGTCTCGCGGTTGCCAAAAGGCTGCGCCCCTGGAGAGGACTTTGACGTTTTCCCTAGCATTTTCACCTGTGCAAACGCTATCTTTTGTCAGATAGCACAAGTTTTTTGTACTCCCCAGGGGACTGACGGGAAAGCGGGAACCCATATTAAATCTTGGGAGAAACCCACTTATGAAAATTGAGGGCCTCTCGCAAACGATTTCATCTCCGCGGAATATAACCGGCGCAACCCCGGACAAGAAAAATTTGCGGAGGAGACATTTCTTAAATATGGTAGCGCTGGGGAGGTCCCTTAGAATTGGTGGAGTTGTCCGACTGCCTCTTGAGGAGGGTGTTGGGGGAAACAGCTATGAATGTGGTAACCCAGACTGAATTGCGTCTCACCGACGCCCCCAAAGCCCTTTTGCCATGCCAAGAATTGCTGTCCTCGCCGAGGCCAGGAGGGCCCTTGGAGGGGGACAGAAATCCCGCATCGGTTGTGAAGCCCGAACCCACCCCCCACACCTGCGCTCCTGGCCCTCAGCTCAGAGTCAGGTCCCCCCCCCGACCCCCGCCAGCTGTTGCCCCCAGTGTTTCAACTGTGGGCAACCAGGGCTTTTTTCGGCGAGAGTGCCCGAGCACGAGGGTCCCCTACCGGCCCAGGGCGATCGTGGACCGGAATCCCCGGTCTTCTTTGGTCACACCGCGAACGGGTCCAGCCCTTTGTTCCTCCGGGGGTTTGGGGGCACGGGTTTGTCACACCATCCGCGATCAGGAGCCACGCTGTTTTTTTGTGGATCAGGCCTCTTTCCCGCCGGGGTACAGGGGGGGCCCGATTGTGAGGGGCCCGGGATAGAGGCTGGATTTCCTCAAAAAGGCCCACGACCTCATCCCCAGAGCACCCCAACTTTGAGGAAAAGGGTTTGGGCCGTCCCCTTTAAAGGATCCCGCTTTCCCCTTTTGCTTGGGGAACGTGTACACTCGTGGGGGAAGGCACGTCGCATGTCCACAGTTTTTCCCCCGGGGGGTATTGGGGCTGCTGCACCCGGAATATGGCAGAAGGGTGATGAAGACCTTGGGGCCCAAACACCAAAACCCCCCCGGACGCCTTGGGCCCCAGACAGTCCTGAAACGTCAAGAGGTTGCAGTATGGGGAGCATCATCAAGGCACTTCGAGAGTTTGGGTCGGCCTAAAAACGGCCGCCCCGGACGCACCCTTTTGTGGGCATGATGGGATGCTCTACCCCCAGTACTCCAACCAGAGTACTCAGGTACGGGAGTTATCGTACCCCAAAGGGTTACTCCCACGGTCTTGCAGTTGGGCCCTGACTCCCCATGGGGGGGACTGGGCGTAAAAAGGACGCAAGAACGGATTCAAAAAGGGGTTTTACTGGCCTGGGAGAAACCGATTAAAAACATACTGCCGGTCATGGAAGTATGCCAGCGGATCCCCAAGGGAAGGAAACCAAGGGTTTCCCTGGCACTGTGCCCCCAGGGGTGAAAACCCTTTTTAAGGTGGGTGTCGACCTTGTAGGTCCCATCTCACCCCTTCGTTCGGGGTCACCGGGAAAAATTCGGTCCAGGTTGATACGCCCCGACCCCCCACGCCCTCCCTCTGCGCAAAACGATGCGGCAACAGTGGCGGATCCCGTGGCAGATGTGGACCAAACAGGGGTTTTCCCGGGCAAGTGGTCAGACCAGGGCACACAGTTTAGTCGCACCATGAACCAGGTCTCCAGTGCTTTCCCTTCAGGGCAACCACCTCCCCCGTATCACGGCAAGCAATGACTCGGGGAGGTCAACCCCCCGCTCAAACAATGTTTGACGCCTGTCCGGGAGCAGCCAAAAGGTTGGGGCGGTTCACCCTGCCCTCTTGTTCGCATACAGAAGGTCCCTCAGGAGCAGCGGTTCTCCCCGTTGAGTCCTCTATAAGAACCGTCAAGGGACCCATAGCTATTTAAAAAGCTTTTTGGAAAAGAAGGGGATGACCCCGTGGTCAAAGAGGATCCCCTATTTATCGAACCCCAAAACAGGTGTTTGAAACATGTGAGCTGGCTCACACCCTACGTAATGCCAGGGAAAGGACCGGAACTCTACAACCCCGCTGCAGGGAGCGATGGGTTTGAGCCTGGGGGCGAGGTACTACCTTGCTTCCCCTAAAGAAGAATAAGCTGCGCTGGAGTGGAGGGCCCCTTTAAAATCGTCGAGCTTGGGGGGGCTGGGACTACAGGATCAACCAAGGAAAGAGAACTCTACCCCGCCCAAACTCCTGAAAAGTTACTACCGAGAGAACAGTGTTCTTCTGGACACGCTCCGTGGTTGGAAAAAAACGGAGCATGATTTAGATAGTTTTTTGATTTCCCCCTTCCCCTAAAGCCGAAAACAGGGGGCACGTCGAGATTTCAGAGACCCTCACGGTTTCGCAGCGGGGTGAGTAGGGCAAGTGCCGGGAATTTTGCTGACCCCTCCAGACCTTCTTTTTTCGTTGCCGCGTGGGGGAGTCAGCTTTTTCTTTCGAAGGGGACCAATCAGAGTTAACGTACCCTTTCCCCCCTTCCCCCGGCTGATCACTTAAAAGGAGGTGGAGTCTATGCTGGGAGGGAACGAGAGAGCCAAATCACCTTATTCGGCCCCCTCCTCCCTTTCAAGAAAAAGGGTGGGAAGCTGCGATTTTTGCGGGACTTCCGCCGGGCCCAAAAAGATATTTTCAATTTGATGCAAGCCCCTGCCCGAGTGGAACAATTTTTTGCTGAGCTTTGGGGGGGCGGTTTCTTCTCCAAGCTGGATCTCGCCAAGGGGGATACTGGCAGGGCCCCCATGTCCCAAGGACAAACCGAAGACGCGTTTACCCCTCCAGAGGGGCAAACCATTGGTGGGATGCCTTTTGGGCTAAAACTGCAGGGGCAATTTTTAGCCGCTCATAGGGGGGTACGGCGCCCCTTTATTTGTCTGAAACCCCCAATTTCAGGTATTCTTGTTACCACTACCCCCTGGGGAGAACGTTTTGTTTTGCGGGGTGGGGTTTACCCCCCCTCAAAGTTTAGCTAGCCCCCCGACCACCAATGCACTGGAAGACCCATTGCATTCCCGGGGCACGGCTGGGGAAGATTTATCAAAACCTGGGGGGGGTAAATGGAAAAGGTGTCCGCGCCAAGCCACCCAAAGACCAAAACGGGAGCTACACTTTCCGGACTTGCAGGGTATTAAGGGAAATTTTTCCCAAACTTGCAGACGGGCGCTTCCACTTAAACCGACCGCACTAAAGCAACAACCCGAGAAACCCGGGGGGATGACGCCTCCAGCAAGCCTTTGAGGGCCCGGGAAGGCTTTACCACAGGTCCCCTCCTTCCCGACCCGACCCGAATACCCTTTGTGCCCACGGGTGCTTCAGCTACTGGGGTTGGGGGGGGAGCGCTTTTCAGGATCAGGGGAAAGGGGTTCAGCCTGTGGGCCCATGTAACAGAAAGTTGTCTGCAGCAGAGACCCTTACCACACCATCGAGCAAGAATGCTTGGCGGTGGGTGGGGGAAAACGTCTTTTACCCTACTCTATGGGGTGAAATTCACTCGCAGTGCGCCATCTTTCCCGCAAACATCAGGATTCGTCCGTACAGGCGACTGATGGGGGGGCTATTGAGCTACAGAGCTATGCTTTCAGTTTCAACACATCAAAAGGGCCAAGCAAAATGGAGCAACTACCCTTTGGCAGTCCCCCTTGGGTGTTTCCCCAAACCAAAAAAAAAAAGCCAGGGCACTGTGACCCACTTTGGACGATTTGTCAAAAGGAAACCTGGGCACTATAACCCTACCCTGGAAAGACTTCTGGTAAATGAACCTGGGCACTAAAACCCACCCGGTACGACCTATGTATCTGAGCAGGGACGAGACTTTTACCCCTCCCCCAGACTGTGTATTCACGCTTGTACTGTGGGCAACTCCATCTAACACTCAGGCGAGTGGGGTTTTTCAGTAAAAAGACGTTTTTTGGGGGGGGTGGTCACGCGTCAAAACGGACCCTTTGTTTCCACCCCCCTTCGAGGAATTCTGTCCCAAAAAAATTTTTACATAGCCCATTTTTTAGAAGGGACCAAATCTTGGGCAAAAACGCTCGACGATTTTTGAGCAGTCGCTTCTATTTCACCCCAGCCCCTCGCTGTCACTGCTTTTCACGGGTCCTTCATTTGCTTTTATCATTTTCTCGCTCAGATAGTCGCTATTGGGGGGTGGACAAAAGTTGGGGTTGGGGGTGAGTTCGAACCTGAATTTTGGGGGGGATCATCATCCGGTTTTTCTATCAGATTTTTTGTTGGAGAGGGCCCGTCCCTGTATTCAGATACAACGGAGTGGGCAGTCACCCCCTGGGGAGATCGTCATCTTGCTGGGGCTCATTTTTCACCCCTTTTTGTTTTTTACGGCCCCCCCCCCCCCCCCCCCACATCATCATTTCATTGGAAAGCGAAGGAAGAAGAAGGGAAAATCCCGAGAAAAAACATAAAAAAAAAAACACTTTAAAAAAGACGGAAGGGCCCAAAGGGCAGAGGGTAGAAAGGGGGGGACATCTTCGGGGGGGTCGGTCGCTTTGGGTGTTTCTTCCCCCGACGTGTAAACCCGGCGACTTTTGTCCTCTTTTGGGACGAGTGGGTTTTGGTGAGTGTTAAGTCTAAAAAAATAAATTTTGGGGGACGTGGCACGTTTGGCTTTTTTTTGGGCAGATTTTTACATTCATTTTTTTTTTTCGACGCTTGGGGTTTTTTTTCCCAAAACGGTACACCTTTTAGTGGAATCCTACTTTTTGCGAGTTGTAATCAACATACAGGAAATGTTTCCTTTTGTTCCCCTTTTTCCTCTCCCCCATTTTTTGGTGGGGACACGACCACATTTTGCGCTGAATCGTTATTTTATTTTCATTCATGTAAATTTTTAAAAATTTAAAGGATTCTTATTTTTTTTAACTTCCAGCTAAATTTTTATTTATGGCATTACCTTTTGGGGTCTAATGGTCGACTGGGGGAAGGTTGGTTGGGGAGGGGGAGTTGTTTTGGGGGGCGTTCTTGTGTCCCCCCTCTTCCCCCTTTTTCCCTTAGGGACCAGGCGCCCTTGTCTTTTCTGTTTTGTTGGGTTGATGGAGACGAATGGTGATATCATTTTCGTGCTTTATTTTCAATCATCCTCGCAAAGAGTTTGGGATTTTATTTCAAGACGTCTTAGACTACTTGGTCTGCTGGCCCAAATCAAAAAAATTGTTGATGATTGATTGAGATATTTAGGGCCCGGGTTTTTCTTTTTGGTTCAAATCTGTATTTACACGTTGTTTTTTAAAAGTAACCCTCAGTTTTTTTTTAAATACGCCCTATAAGGTGATTCCGATTAATTTTTTTTTTTTTTAGTTCAAAGTGTCCCTATAGTGGGGGTTTTTTAGGAAAGGTTTTTATTTGCCTGGGTGCCCCTGAATATATACAGAGTTAGGTGTAGGGGGCTCCTTGGTTTATGTTACCTCCCTTCCCCACATTTTCCTTTACTCGCGCCCCCCCCCCCCCCCCCCCCCCCCCCCCCCCCCCCCCCCCCCCACCACAAACCCCCCCCCCCCCCCCCCCCCCCCCCCCCCCCCCCCCCCCCCCCCCCCCCCCCACCCCCCCCCCCCCCCCCCCCTCCCGGACCCGATTGTGATGTGGCACTTTCTTTGCCTTCCGCTTGGGGGACTGCAAGGGGGCCGCTGATCGAGGGTTGTGGGGAGAGGTGTTGAACTCGGGGCCCCAAAACGAATCGGCGGAGCAGAAGGCCGTACCCGAAGAAATGAACGGGGTGGAAATTTTGTTTTTTTTTTTTTGATTTTTTAGTTGTTTTTTTTTTTTTTTTTCCTCTTTGACGGGGCATTTTGTTGTTTCCAAATGTTTTTTTAAGGACTTTTTTTTTTTTTCCCTTGTTTATCATTGTACACATTTCCCTTTTTCCCCCGCGGGCTTCAGAGGTGGGTAGGTTGGGTGTTCAGTTCCTGGGTGCTGTTTGGTTTGGGTGGGGGATTTAGTATCTCAAGTCTATCTAGTTAGTTAGGGCCCCCCCTCTTTTCCTATCAATATCTGTTTAATGTGAATAAAGTTGTTTGGTTTGTCATCTTTTTCCCGGTTTGATTTTGCCTTGAGGTCAGGTACTTTCGGGTTTTTCCCCCGTCCCATGCTACGTCTTTTCACCCCTTAAACCCGGGGAACCGTGACAGTCCATAAATTTTCCAGACAAGAACAAAATCATCGATAATTAGGAAACATTCCAAAATTTCTGCAAAAAACACTCCTCTTGCCCCAAATTTCAAATTTTGTCTGAAGTTCGAAAGAAATTAGAAAACAGCAGAGGGCTTAAAAACATCCTTGTCTCACACCTGAAATAATTTAAAGTATTCTGTAATCTTTTTCCAACGCACACGTGCTTCACTTTTTTTTACATACTTTTAGAGTGCTAAAATATTACCATGAATTTCCTTTGTAGTAACCCCAAAAATAACATCTTTTCTCTATAAACAACAAAAGCCCTTTGGGAAAAAACCCAAACAAACCAAAAATCGACCTCCCGTTTAGTTAAATACTTTTGTACCAGTGATTGGGTGTGAAAAATTGTCTGTTTTACTGTACCTTTACAAAGCCAGCTTTCTTCGGGTATATTATTTGTCTCTCACAAATCTTTTCAACCCCCCATTAATTTTGAGCTGTAAATTTACTAATGACATTTAGTAATGAGATACCTCTATAATTATGTACTGATTTTCGACTGCCTCTTTTGTGCAAAGGATGTATAACAGCCTTTGTCCAGCTTTCAGGATACTCTCCACTTTCAAATACTCTATTAAATAAAGGACATAAAAATTTAACTATGTTAACCTTTGCATGAAAGAAGAAGTCTGTAGGGAGACCATCAGGTCCTGGAGCTTTCCCTTTTTGCATATCCTATCATCAAACTCAAATGTTAAACATTCATCACATGCATTTACTTCATGCTTTTCAAGTTTGTCTCTAACCTCGGGTAAGAAATCAGTATGATCAGCCATTTCTGAACTGAGCAAGAATTGGAAATACTGGAACCACTCGTTTAGAGAAATGGAATAAGCATAATTTCTTTGACTTGTCAGTGATTTAAATGTTTTCCAGAAACATTTAGAATTTAACTTCTTGACAAGCAGTATGTAACTCATTTACAATTTTTGCGTTTTCTTGTTTTTGTTTAGATTCGCATAGCTCTTTGAAAGCTTTCTTGCTGTCTAAATAGTTGTTTAGATCTTCATGTTGATTTGTCATTCTAAATGTGTGTGTGTGTGTGTGTGTGTGTGTGTGTGTGTGTGTGTGTGTGTGTGTGTGTGTGTGTGACTTGTAGCTTTCTTGTCCAACACTCATCACACACACACACACACACACACACACACACACACACACACACACACACACACACACACACACACACACACACACACCTATGCGAGCGCGCCCTTGTGTTTTCCTCCGTAAATTATTGATTGGTTGAAGAATAGCCGTTAAGCTGTAATGTCACACGTGTTTTGTGTATTGTCTTTTCGTGTGCTAAACTTAGTGTTCCACAGCTCTTTTTTTACCAGCGAGTTTGTTTGCTTGTCTCTTTACGTTTGAAACTAACACTTCTTTATAGGTCTCTATAAAGGTTTCTGTTCTCTTCGGAACTCTTAATCCTGTACATTAAGATGTTTGTTAGCGACTACAATCAACAGTAGCTGCCTGCTCTTTTCTGACAGCGAGTTACGAGCTCGAGCATTTGTGTGGTGTTTCATGTCTTCTGGGTGGGTGGGTGGTGGGTTGGGGTTATTTATGTGTTCAAAATAAAGTTTAAATCAGCATGCTGTGACTTTATGCTACCACCCCACTCCACTCACCCACTGCCTTCATCACCCTGTCTCTGTTCCTTCTCCCTGTCTCGCCTTCCACTGCTGTCCTACCCCCCTCTCCCCCTACCCCCCCCCTCTCTCTCTCTCTCTCTCTCTCTTTCGCTGTCTCTCTCTCTCTCTTTCGTTCTCTCTCCCCTCTCTCTCTCTCTCTCTCTCTCTCTCTCTCTCTCTCTCTCTCTCTCTCTCTCTCTGTCGTTTGATGTTGTACTTGATGAATTTGTTGGTAGAGCAAAAAACAAGATTGTTGAGATTTTTGAAGACAATGTGGACCTGGTAGTAAGGATAGACAAGTCCTTTTTCAATTAGTTGATGCCACAAGTTAAACCAATGCTTTTTGTATGCTGCTGAAATCTTGGGCCTATCTCGCTTTCATACTGTAGAAGTTTACCAACATTTGTTTGCATCAAGCGCTTTTTGAACCGCAAGTCCTAAAACCCCGAACATTATGGTGTACGGTGAATTAGGCAGGTAACCCTTATAAAGTTAACACATTGCTAAAATACCAAACAATCATACGAAAGGAAAACCCAAAAATGTTGCAATCCGCAAGACATTCTAATATACATTCAAACTGGTGGCAAAGTTTATATTTAAAAAATTGTCTGATTCACAGTTTTTTTCTTTTGTCTGGCTTAACGGTGGAGTTGGTCCACGAAAAAGTTGTTTCTGGGGGGGCAGGAAACAAAACAAACGAAATGATTGATTGCGATCACAGGAGGTGGAACACCAAACAGTCAAATAGTGGACCGGTATTCTACTTATCGTTTGTTTTAAATCATTACTAACAGCCTGAAAAGTATCTTGGCAGATAACCCAATCTCAAAGTTACGAAACGATCTTGTTAAGGTTTCGACTAGGAACAGTGATCATAAAAGTCCACGACATATACAAAACTAACCTAAAAAAAAAAGCTGCCCTTTTTGTAACCACACTGAAAGATGTAAATACACTGTTCGCTGAATGTCCATCAATCAAGATTTAACGAAATAAGTATATCATCGAAATTATATTAAACAATGTACACGGACCATTGTGAAGTTTTGCTGCAAAACGAGACGTAATTCGCTCTAGTGCGAATCTATTTCTAACTTATATATCTATAAACAAGTAAAAACAAAGCTAGCTTTTATGTCCTAGTTGAGGAAATAGGGGGAGATAAAGCATTCATAGCTGCAGAGGTATATAAATACTGCCTACAAACAGAATGTGCTCAAGTGGGTGGATGGAGAAAAATTAAAATAAATGCTTTCTTCTCAAAATGAGCCTTCAAGACAACTTATAATCTCCATAGGAGGAAATCTCAACTAACACCTACCACCTGGTCATATACCGAATTTCGAAACCTTGCTGTTTTCTCCCTCAGTGAACCGCGAAAGTGGTAATTGACCGTCCTTTGCCTTTTCGGTTTTAAGAAGAATGCCTATCCCAGAAAAGGCAGGTGTCAATACCGGAAGTAGTTATGTTGAGTTTTCAAAAAACCAACCAAAGGTGGCCACCTAAGAAGCAAAAGAAAATCATGAAAGAACAAAACAAAGCTACATTATCTTGTGAAAAGTATGAAAATAAAAAAGATTACCCTTAAGACACAAGTGCGAGGGCCAGTCTTGAAGAGTTCGCACGGGACTAAATGACAAAAAAACTAATAAATTCAAGATAATACTGAGCACTCATTCCAGCAACATACAGAGCAGCTGGTTTTGCAATGGACTGCAAGAAATATTCAATTATAAAACAAAGCTTGCTCTTATACTTTGATTGAAGAAATAGGGTGAGATAAGCCTTCATATCTGCCAGTGGTAATTTTAATACTGCCTAAACAAAACATATGTGCCTTCAATCTAAGACAAAAGAGCAATCTTTGTTTAATAATTGAATACTTCTTTTTTTATGTGTTTTTTGTTTCGGTCTATACTACCTTTAACTTCAAAAACAGTTGTTCTGAAAAAGGCCCCGTCAAGTGTTATCAATAGTCCATTTGAGTTTTTAAGCCAGACAGTGGCCCTCAGAGTGCTTACTTTCGAGAGTGCGGTCTCCCTAGTTTTCTCCTCACTGTGTGCATTTAAGCGGACTGGAATTGGTTTGCCGATCCCCACCTGCCCCACCGCCCAAAAAAGAAAGTAAAGAAAGAAAAAAAAAAAAAAAACCTTCGGCACAAGCATAACCCGGGTAACGGTTTTGGCCTGTAGTTTAGCTCAACATTCCAGATTCCTCTTGAGGAGGACGATCGTGAACTAATTCTTGGAACAGTGAATCTTAACTGTTTATTTTCTTTTACCTGGAAAGCTTGTTTTACCACACGAAAAAAAAAAGTCCTGTGTGATTGAAATATTCTAGTTCTCTTTGGGGAGTGTAGTTAAGAGCTTAGCGCCGTACTGGTGAGAACCACTAGTAGATAGTGGTGCTGCTTTTTGGGGGTACCTTCCTGTGGTACCCCCTTTGGCTTGCAAGTATTGTGACCCACTGGGGTGTTTAGTCTTTTGGTCCCAGTGATGACTCTCTTCTGAACTTTCCTCCTGCCTGTAAAGTGTTGCGATAGATTTGTTTGAGATGGATTACTATTTACTTCACATGATCATTTAGAAAAAGAGGGGTTAGTTCCCGCCTGGACATAGACAAAGTCCAGGACAAAACACAATGCCATTCGACCTCTATGGGTCATCTACAGCCAAAACAAATAACATTTAGACAGATAAACAAAAAGTGAAGAATGATAAACCACATATCCTCCATATTTCCGCAAAGAAGTTGTATTTCTCGTCGCGTTTCATTTTCAATGTGTACTTGTGAACGCTGTAGGCGCTTCTCTCATTCTCATTCTCACCATATTGCACGAACATGAGAACATAGTGGTTTCTCGTTCTTCGTTTTCACTGTCCAAAATGTTATTTGTTTTTTTGCCTGAGAAGAGCCAAGAGGTCCGAAATGCATTGTGTTTTGTCTGACCCTTTGTTTGTCTGTGTCCCTTGGGGAGGAAACTCATGCCAAAAAAATTGTTTCTAAATTCTATTCTTGCTTCATTTTCCGCCCCCAGCACTTCGTTTTGAGGAACTCACATAATTATGTGGAATCTTGCGCTGTCATTTTTGGCATTGTGAACTTAGCTGACTTGGAGTGAGGCGTGCATGGAGTGAACTCTGACTGAGTTTCTCCCTTAACACAATCAGTGGTTGATTATTTGCCTATAAACATTATCATCTCATGCGTGCGTGCTGTGTGTGTGTTTGTTTGTGTGATGTGAGTGTGTTATGTGTGTGTGTGTGGTGTGTGTGGCCCCACATCGTGTGAGTAGTGTGTGTGTGTGTGTTGTGTTGGTTGGTGGTTGTGTGTGTGTGAGTTGTGTGTGTGTGTGTTGTGGGTTTGTGGTGTGTGTTCTGTGTCCTGTGCTGTGTGTCTGGTGTGAGTCTGCGTGTTGTGCGTGTGAGTGTGGTGTTGTACCTAAACATCTCTGTCTCTCTACTGACTCTCCATTTAAACCGGCCTCCTTCATCTAGAATAGGAAATGTCTCTACATGTTTGTCAATACCCCTATTCGATATTTGTGTTGTAACTCTCTGAACACTTGTCATTCCTACTTCTCTCCTACGTACCCTGTCCTTCCATCAACCTGGAGACAAGAAGATAGAAAGGAGAAGAGAAGAGAAGGAGAAGAGAGACAGACAGAGAGAGACCGAGAGACAGAGACAGAGAAGAGACAGAAAACAGACAGACAACAGAGTCAAACAGTAACAGAGACAAGAGAAGAGAGAGAGAGAGAGAGAAGAGAGAGAGAGAGAGAGAGGGAGGGAAGAGAGAGAGAGAGGAGAGAGAGAAGAGAGAGAGAGAGAGAGAGAGAAGAAGAGAGAGAGTCTAACGATAAAAGGGATGCAAAAACAAAAAAAAAATACGTTTAATTTACAAAATCTCTCCGAGCTTTATACAGCTTCTGCCATCTCCCAATATTGGTCTGGACCCCCCCCCCCCCCCCCCTTCATGGACCGCCACCCCCCTCCCCTCCTTCCTACCATCCAACCTCCAAAGAAAGAGGTTGCAGCAACACATAAGGTCCCACTCCTTTCATGCAAATTCGTACTTTTGAAAGGTAAGAATTTCTCCACGGCATATATGCTACGTCAAGGAAAATAAACTATTCTATAAACATTTTAGCATATTACTTCACATACATGATCATTTAGAAAAAGATGGGGTTATTTACCGCCATGAAATAGACAAAAGTACAGGACAAAACACAATGCCATTTCGACCTCTTGGGTCTTCTCAGGCAAAACCAAAAACATTTAGGACAGTGAAAAAACGAAGAACGAGAAAACCACTTAACTCTTCATTTCGGTGGCAAGATGAGATGAAATTGAGAAGCGGAGACTACAGCGTTCACAGTACACATAGAAAAATGAAAAAACGCGACGAGAAAGCCTCGAAGCCGGCAATCCAAATATATCGCCTTCAAAAGGATAGCAATGGTTCCCTTATGCCCTAGTGAAGAGTTTTCATATCTGTAACATATTTTTTTTTTTTAATTTCGTGTTCTCCGTTTCTCTCCATCTTCAAACTTCAACCCCCCCCCCCCCCCCCCCCTTCATAAGTCCAAATCTTTGCCAAAAGTCCATTACTATGAAGACATTTCAGATGTTGGCCTGCGCTGTTTTTTCCACCCACTATTAGATTGTTCGTTCAATGTATTTTGTCTGACTTTATTCAAGTTTAAAAAGGCTGTGCCAGTCTTGAATAAAAGTTTACACTGTGTAAGGGTTTTCTTATGGAGCAAAAAATACCCCACATGTTTACTTTTAACGTTTACTGTTCCACACCTTCATTTCAATTTTCGATTTTGTGTTGATTAAATGAGGTTATTTGTATTTGTTTCTGTCGTCTGTGTGTTTTGTCTTTTGAATCTCCCTTGCAGCTTTGGGTGATACTCAAGCGTAGGCTCAAAGATTGTCCCCTACATTATATACCATTTGCCACAATGCCATTAGTTTTTCCCCAGCAACTTTTTTCCTCCCCCACACACTTTCGTTATTGTTTCATTTACAACTCTTCGCTGCTGCTTTGGTGCGCTATTGGATCTATTTTTGCACCCTTGGTGGTGAGAACACCACAGTAATATGGAACTGTGGTGTGACTCTATTAGACGCCAGGAGCGCAGACACAACCACCGTGTCTCCCTGATGAGTTCCGACCCAGCGGACGTAAAGGCCTCGGGAGCAGGCAATACAAATATAATCTGCCTTCAAAGGGTTTTGGGCCGAATGTTCCTTATGCAGCTGGTGAAAGGTAGTTATCATTCTGTAGCATATCATTTTAATTTCATGATCCCAGATTTCTCTATCTTCAAACCCCCCGCCTTCCCCGCTCCTTAATCCAAATCTTGCCAAGTCATTTACTATGAAACAGTTCAATGTTGGCCTGCGCTTGTTTTTCCCCCACAATTAGATTGTTCGTCTATGTAATTGTCGACTTATTCAAATTTAAAATGCTGTGCCGTCTTGAATAAAAGTTACTCTGTGTTAGGTTTTCTTAGGGATGCAAAAACAATACCCCAGCTATGATTTACGTCTCTAAATGTTGTATACCCCTGTTCGGCTGTTTGTACGTAACTCTCCCTCTGAACACTTGTGATACCTACTTCTCTCTACTTACCCCTGTTCTTCCATCACAACCCCTTCCAGGGAGCCGAAGAGGGAGAGAGTATACGAGAACAGGGATGAAAAAAAATTGCAGTTTTATTTACAGAATCCTCCAAGCTTTATAACAGCTTCTGCATCTGCCCATTATGTCAGGTCCCCCCCCCCCCCCCCATGACCGCCACCCTCCGCCCTCCCCTCCTTCCTCCCACCGCCAACTCCAAAGAAAGAGGTTTTGCAGCAACACATAGGAGTCACTCCTATCATGCATATTCGTATCTTTTGAAAGGTAAGAATTCTTAACGGCATTGTATATACTACGTCAACGAAATAAACCAATCTATGAACCCTGTTGTTATAGAGTCTCGCGATTTGCCATTGAGGTTTGAGTCATCATTGATCTTGCAACAGACCTCACGAAAACTTGTAAAGGGGTATCCACCAACTGATTGATTTTGATAGCTTCTGAATGTATCTTCATTTGACAAAAGGGCTTGTAAAAAAAAAACAAACTCAATTTAACCCCGTTATTTAGCATGCTTAGGAATGAGTTAGTTGTTTTACTATGTACAACCACCGGGAAGCAAAGTTGATGTGGGAACAGTCAAGACGTACAGCCCCTCACCCCTTTCCCCCGGCCCCCCGTCCCCTCCCCCTCCTCCTTCCCTAGCAAATGTCTGTGCAATAAATACCACGGAAATGAAATGAAAAAAAAGGATTTCCCTTTTTTTCCCGTTCTTGTCGTTCATCTGGTTTTCTCCATCCTCTTTTATATCTTAATCCTCTTTGTCCTTTATCCCCCTGTGCATCTGCGTCATCATCATCATCAACATCATCATCATCATCATATCATCACCGCCGGCGTGTCAACGCGTCCATCGACAAACGTCATCCACCATCACAATTATCAACCATCATCGTCGTTGTCGTCGTCGTTATCGATCGCATCCGTCACCCCTCAATTTCACGCATCACATCACATCATCACGTCATCATCATCATCGTGGTCTTCTTGGTTTGTTGTTGTTGTTGTTGTTTTTCTACTTCTTCTTCTTCTACTTCTTCTTCTTCTTTCTTCTTCTTCTTTTTCTTCTTCTTCGTCCTCCGCCTCCACCTCCACCTCATCCTCCCCCTTCTTCCCGTTTTCACTAATTTTCATCGTGTGATATCTATCAATTAATAAGTGCACTCTCTCTTCAGTCTCCTCACGGACTCTTATATAAAATCCTTCCTCGTTGCTTATTCCTTGAAGTGGCTGCGTGTAAATAAGTCTATGTTCTTTTGGCTTTTTTCCCAGGAAAGCACTGCTGTCTGTCTGTCCTGTCTGTCTGTCTGCGTCTCTCTCTCTCATCTCACTCTCTCTCTCTCTCACTCTCTCTCTCTCTCTCACTCTCTTCATCTCTTCTCTCTCTCCCTCTCTTCTCTCTCTCTCTCTCTCTCTCTCAACCTCCTCTCTCACTCTCTCTCTCTCTCTCTTCTCTCTCTCTCTCTCTCTCTCTCTCCCTCTCATAATGCCTTGCATTATGTTATGTCGTAGTATTTGTTTTGTTAATCGCATACTTGCTATGGTTATGGTTAGTATAATATTTCGCATTGAATACTGAGCAATCCGTGTAAATCATTCTGTATCGTTCGTGATCTGCTTCATGTGTAAGATCACATTTCAGAGAGCACGACTAATGAATGACAGAAAGAAACAAACTAAACGACGGAAAAATAAGAAAACAGGCAATATCAACCTGCCTTTTTTGTCAATTAACGGGTATCGAAAAACAACACTGTCACAGCACAATTCTCACAAGAACAGAACTGGCACAAGGAAGATGTAACAGGTTCGTAACAGTAGTTTCGTTTTATTTTTTTTATTTTTTTAATGTGCTTTTTTTCTCTTTTCTTTTTTTTCCTTGCTAAGGAAGGTTCTTTCTTTGAAAAGGGAGACTTTTACAGTGCCTTGAATAGAAGCGAACACAGTACAAAATGCATCCAAACAACGTCAATTGAAAAAGAAATGAACGAGAAGATGAGATAATTTCTAAACCTGAAAAATTTTTACATCGATACAATCATGAAGGTCTCTAAGTTACTAAGAAACCAGGCTATTTTTATGACACCCCTTTTCCCCTCAACACATACACATTCGTTTTACCAGCATCATCATCGTCATACACTCACGCGCGCACGCATCATTCCCCCCCCCCCCCCCCCATCCCCAGTCCCTCCACCCCACTTACACGCAGAGGACACATCCTGCTTCTCTGGAACTGTCAGCGCTCTCCTGCTTTGCAGTTTGTTCATGATAGTTATTGTGGACCACTAAACACATGGTGGCTGATAGCTTGTAATACCATAGCAGACAGGAATTTGAATCAGGTAGAACGTTATAGTTAGCAGAGGTCAAGATCTAGTGATAATGCATTAACGTACAATACAATGCAGATCACCATTTTTTTCAGAACATTCAGTCCTTAATTTAAGAGTGTACTGTATGCAAGCATTTGTGCATAGACATTTTCTTGTTTCATTTCCTAGTAGTGAACACGACCTGTCTGCATTCTTAAATGTAGTTTTAGCTGTCTGAGAACCCAGAAAACCGATGCTTTCGTGTACAGTAGTTTCTGTCTTGCCCACCAAGTCCAGAATATCATGACATTTCACGCCGTACCAAACAGCATTTTTATAATATGTAAAATAATGTCACGAGTTTGTCACGAGGCCTACGACGTTCGAACCCACCTAGGTGGCGAATTACTTATTTGATTATTGTCGTTGCTGTTTGTTCGGTGGTAGCCGTCCCTTAAGGGTGGCTTGTGGGTGCAGTTGCACCTTGGGTGGTTCACTTCACTTCGGTTTAGCTTTCTCTTCTCTCTCCTCTAATTGCCAACCGCACGTGCTATTCATCCTTCCTGCAAGTTCACGGGTGGCCGGTAACCTTTCCCTCGAACTTTCCTGTCTATCGGCCTCCGCCTGTCTTTTTTACCTGTCGCACGTGCTTCGTATCCTTTAGTATTGAAGTATCCACTCTGTGACGCAGCATGGCCATGTTGGCCGCCATTGCTGAGGGAGGTAGCTCTTCACTCGAGGGAAGATGCTCTGGGGGCGCCTCTCCATCCCTGGTCTTTACCTTATCGTCCGAAGTACAGTCAGTACATCAATTCCTGCAGTCGGCCTGTAGGAGAGGGACATCATTTCTTCTGTTTTCCGCATCTTCGCCTCTGTCCCTCTTCGACTGGACAGGAGGGTAGCGGAGCTTCATTATGACCCCGCCTCTTCGGGGGTCAACCCACGGTAGCTGTAACATCAGTTTGGGTTTCCGTGTCTGTTGGTGGGGGGGTTGGGGGGGGGGGGGATTTGTTGTTGTTAGCCGACTAGTCCATCACTTTTGCGAATTTGCTTTTGTGTTCGAAATTGTAAGAGAAATATTGTGTGAGTACCATTTCTCTGTTAATTCATCTTTAACCTGGCCATTCTAAATTATTCAAAATTCTTTCTCCTGTTGTAGTAT
>CM031612.1:80868551-80886051 GCA_018398815.1 Conus ventricosus
CCACCCCCCCTTTTTGTTGCAAAAACTTTTAATGTTCCGAGCGTGCTACGCATGACTAGTCGTTTAGATGTGTGGTTGGAGATTTGTTTATGCATTGAAATGTGGATATAAAATGTGGATAATTGTGCCATTGAATTAATTATTATTGGCAAATGTGGTGGCTGATGTAAACGATTAGTTCAGTTCCTAAGAAAGGAAAATTAAACGTGAGTGAGAGAAGGATGAAGATAATTCATATTGTTTTATAGCCTGTTAATTTAATGCAGTCTCTTACCTGCTTCGTGTGAGAAGACTTTAACGAACATTCCTGATTTGATTGGTTTGTTGTGTTATGCTCAGGTCTGTGTTGAGCTGGTGTTTTTGGGTGTATTTAGTAGACCTCCCCTCGCCCATCATGCGAGTGGCTGTTAGGATTTAACAGCATGAGTCAGACTGTACTGACTGCGGGGTTTCCAGTGCCCTTCCCTCCTCTCTTCTTTCCTACTGTTACCTTTTCCCTCCTCCCGGGGCTCCACCCGGCTTGACTGGATGGTGCCACGCACTGGTTGGGGCCACGCACTGGTTGGTGCCACGCACTGGTTGGGACCGCGCACTGGTTGGTGCCGTGCGCTGGTTGTGCCACGCACTGGTTGGGACCCCGCGCACTGGTTGGTACCCGCGCACTGGTTGGTGTCACGCACTGGTTGGGACCACGCACTGGTTGAGGCCACGTACTGGTGGAAAAGCCCGTGGACTTGACTGGCCGGTCCTGATCCCCGTCCAGGACCTCCAGCAACAACGCCACGTTTCTTCCCCCCCCCCCCCCCCCCCTCGGACGCACTCTCCACCGTCTGTTTGTGTGTGTCAAGGGTGTCGGCCTTGAACTCTCTTCGAGAACCGACCCGGTTTGGGGCACCTAGTGCGACAGGTGCTCCCGGTAGACTTCGGGAGGCAAGGGTGTGGGGGCACTACATGACATGGGAAGGGATGGTGCTGGAAATGTTTATTTATACATGTTTATTTATGTGTATATGTCGTATATGAAATGCTTGATTGTGATTGTGCATGTTGATGTGTTGGAATGCTTGATTGTGATTGTGCATGTTGTGTGTGTTGGGATGCTTGATTGTGATTGTGCATGGTGCGTGTGTTGAAATATTATTTGCGATTGTGTGTGTCGATGTGAATAAATGGGTGTTGTATCGTAATTTTTCTTGTGTGGCTCTTGCGAGGCGTGTGAGGTCAGTCACTCCCTTCACTCCCATCTAGACCGATCCTGTCAGGGCAGACCTCCAGGGGTCGGTCGTGACACTGTATCAAAGGAGTCATTTCACTCATGTCGTCTCCAGGATCCAAAACATCATAATCTTCTTCGCCTTCAATGCCTGCCATGTTTCTTTAATAATTAACTTTTATTTTGTTTTATAAAAAAAATGTCACAAGCATATGGTTCAATTCTTGACCCGCATAGAAGACTGAAAGAGCCCTTTGGGCGTAAAGGGGAAATAAACGGAATATTACTGTTCCAAATAATCCATCACTATTGATGCGGATCAAATTCTTACTGTCAAATTGCCAGACCTAGGAGCAGATGAAGTGATTTGCCAGGCTCTGCGCGTCTTACTTTTAAAATAGAACTCGCATCAGAAACAGACCATAACAGGACAGTTGTGCAGAATCTGGGGCGGGCAATCGTTAAGAAAATTTCTATAAAACTTGAGGGCAGGAAAATATTTTCTTTACACAATGCAGACATATTTTTAACCTATTCTGATCTATGGCTAACCGGGAATGAAAGGGCTGATCTTGCGTTTCAAGGAATCGAAAATGAAGAAGCACTAAAACATAGAATAGGGGCCACAGATGCTAAAGACGGCAAAAGGTTTGTAGCCGTAAGTTAAAGCGTATGGTAATCGCCTTTTCATACCCCTAGATTTTGAGTTGTTAAAAGCGCATGCCCCATACTTTCAAGAGCATTAAAAGACAGATTGTCATATGAACTAACTTTTAATGACTACAAATATGTTATTAAATCTACAGACACCGAAGCAAAGTACAGCATTTCTGACATCTCGTTAGAGTTTGACATTGTTAGCAACCCTAATTTAGCAAGGCTGATTGAGCAACAATATCAGTCAAAATTAGCAATATTACGAAAGAGTGATTCATCATTCTAAATATCCTAAAAGCAGGGCAGACACTATATGGAATTTTAGTTTTAGTGCCACAGCAAGATCGCTTAAAGGTATTTTATTGCTGTGTGAAGATGAAGGACCATTCGAAAGAGGAAGTGAAAAGTTTATTAATCCTAAAATAACGAAAGTGCAATGTACAATTGAGGGTAGTCCTAACCAAATCTACGCTAGCGGCTTAAACCTTATCAGCATTTTGATGAAATAAGAAAACTGTTTGGAGGCGGAGGTGTAGAAATCCAACAGTTGACCTTGTGTCTAAAGATCTACATCTTCACAGTGTTAGACTCGATGATTATTAACAACGAAATACGGTTTATGGATTGACCTAAGGGCAACAGAGGATAATCAGTTACATGGAAGCGGAGAACTGTTAGAGACATAATAAACATCAAATTGATAAAGAAAAAGATGCCGATAAACCACTTAATGTGTATTTGTTTTTAATATATGATGCGCAGCTGAATATTCAAGATAACAGATTAGAAATATACAATACTAAATTATTTTTTATTTTATAAAAAGCATGTCTGTTCAGTTTATCCAAATGTGCCTACAGCACCGGGGTCGCCAAGAGAAGGGATAGTAGGCGTCTCTGCTGCTATAAACCCCCGACATAAAAACCTTTAGATTAACCAACATTACACAAATGCTACAAAAACTAGAGCAGGACCTTTCAAAATACAGCAAAACCAAACGAAGGTATTCTGCTGCCTTTAATGCTGTTACATAGGTTAATACTGGAGCATCGACTTTGAGTGCTCTATCAGCAGGAAACAAGCGTAGTCTCTTAGCAACAGCGTAGGTGCACCCGCAGCTTTACCTCTAGGCGGTTTGTCTTTAACTCTTGGCCTGTGTTCATTAGCTGTAAGTGCTGCTAGCAAAAAAATTAAAAACTAAACTTCAAAAGCACACAGCTAGGGTTCAACTAATAACAGCTAAACTTAGTTCGTTCAAACTGACAATAAATAAAGCGCTAGTTGACTCAAACATCACGGATGAAGAATTTAGTCGTTTACAGGCCGAGTTTGATGACTATAAAAGACAAAAGTTTGATCTTCAAAATAGGCAAGGGCAAGTTTTTCTCAACAGCCAGACACCGAGCAATAAAAAAGGAATGTTTAAAAAAAGTAAACGAGACATTAAACTCTGTTCTAAACAGCTCACATTAACAACATCAAAGGGCGTTTTATACTTTAGTTTATGAGTCCAAGCACAAAAAGACCGTTGATATTGATTCTGATTAATTTTTTTTTTTTTAATTTAAATAAAAAGTTTCAATTAGAAAAGACAACTTAAGATGGCTAAGATATATGAAGGACCGGACGAATTGTTTGAAGGAATGCTCGAGGGAGAGCGTTTGTCAAAAGCTTTAAATGATATTAATCTAGAAGTCATTGATCCAACAAACGTACAGGCAAGCGTTGTTCATGCTATTTCTCAAGTTCCAGGTAAACTAACAATAGACCCGCCAGTTAAAGTAATGTTAGCTGTTTTAATCGACTATATAACAATAAATAAGAAAATCTAGAAGTCTGGTCTCAACTAAACAACAGACTATTCTTTCTCATAATGACTTAACACCTGGTTGGGCAGACCAACTGCTTACACAGTTTGATGTGGCCGCTGAAGAAGCCAAAATGAGAGGCTCTGGTTGGTCAGAGGGTGAAGTCTTAGAGATCAGATTAAAACAGCTAAGTATGCACCGATCGTAGGCAGGTCTTACTTTCCACTTCCTCCAGCATTAGTCGCAAAAAGCGCAGTTCTAAACATAAAGAATTCGACGACAAATGTTTTATGTGGTGTGTTCTTGCAAGGCTTCATTATGTCCCAAAAACGCAGAGAAAGTATCTAACTATGAACCTTACAGCAATGATCTTAACTTTAGTGGAATATCCTTTCCTGTTTTGTGTAGATCAAATTGATCAGTTTGAAGAACAAAACAAACCAAAACTGTTAATATCTACACATGGGATGAGGAAACAAATCTGCAACCCATCAGAGTGTCCAAAAACAGCCCAACAATAGGTGATCCAGACAAAATCATGTTGACTTACTACTGATGTTTTCACCAGCAGGGCTACCGCATTACACATTGATACGAACAATGAGTAGATTATTAGCACATACTTCAAAACATGGGCATAAACAAGAATTCTGTAGAAAATGTTTAACAAGAATTCCATCCGTTCCAGCCGCGCTTGAACATATAAAACATTGTAAAAGTTCTGTAGACTGTAATACAGAACTAATTGCGTCCCCGCCTGGATCTAAAGTTAGTTTTAAGAACTGGAAACGGCTGCAAACAAGTCCAACGTAGTTTACGCAGACTTCGAGTCGCTTATTGTTCCTTATGAAGGCCAACCCCACAGAAACTTCCGAAAACTGTCTTAATGAGTAATCATCAGATTTGTTCATTTGCTTTCATTGTTGTCAGGTCGGATGGCGCCCATTCAAAACCAAATTGTATAGAGGACCAGATGCTGCAAAATACTTCTTAAAACGTATGCAGCAATTGCGTAACGCCTGTTCTAATAATCTAAACTTATCTGAAATCAAGATGACGCCTAAAGACCAACAACAGTATGACTCAGCCACACCCTTGTTGGATTTGTGGTTTAGGCCTCTCATCAGACGAAGCCAATCCAACAGTAAGAGACCATGATCACATTAGCGGAAAGTTCAGAGGAGCAGCGCACAGTAAATGCAATCTTCAACTAAAGTTTGAACCAAAGACATGGAAGCTTCCCATCTTTTTTCATAACTTGCGGGGGTTTCGACTCTCATCTTATAATGCGAGCAGTAACCGACGCCTTCAGGTAACATGCATTGCACAGTCATCAGAAAAGTAAAATGTGTTTCACTTTAAATAACATGTCTTTTTATGACTCTATGCAGCACATGATGGGTTCGTTAGAGTCACTAGCTATGTCCTTAAAGTCCTTCCCAATAACGGAAGAATATTTTGACCCAACTCTTGTTAGAAAGGGTGTTTACCCTTATGAATACATGAACAGTTGGGAAAGGTTTGACGAAGACACACTTCCCCCTAAAGGCGCGTTCTTTTCTAGTCTTAGAGAAAGGACATTAGCGATTCTGATTACCAGCATGCTCAAGATGCGTGGCAGAAGTTAGAGTGTAAAACGATGGAGACTATCATGATGAATACTTGATGGCTGATACATGTTTGTAGGCGGACGTCTTTGAAAATTACAGAAAGACCTGCATGAAACATTATAGCCTGGATCCTGCGCATTACATTTCTGCGCCCTGGATGAGTTGGGACGCTTTCTTAAAGTTTATGGAGTAAAGATTGATTTATTGTCTGACCTACCAATGATTCAGATGATTGAAAACGGATTGCGAGGGGGAATTAGTATGGCGTCGCACCATTACTGTAAAGCAAACAACAAATACTTGGACGACTATGATCCAAGTAAAAGGTCTAACTATCTCATGTATTTAGATGCAAACAATCTGTATGGTTGGGCTATGGCGCAATCGCTTCTGTTGCATAACTTAAAATGCTCACAGCCAAAGAACCCAAAAATATTCAAGGAGCATTAAATGGTTGAGCATTTTTGGCGCCTGATCAACAGCGTGGTTTCATTCTAGAATTTGACTTAGAATATCCTCAGGAACTCCATGACTGCATAATGACTATCCATTAGCAGAAAAGTCTAAAGATGGCAAAAACAGAACCGCCAAAAATTTTGTGCCTAATCTTCGGGACAAAAAAAATTGTCTGTCATTACAGACTCTGCAATTTTTTTTAAGACTGGTTTGAAGTTGACAGCTGTTCATCGTATAATTGCTTTTGATCAAGAACAGTTCATGAAACCATACATCATGAAGAACACTGATCCAGAACTAAATCCACAGATGCTTCAGAAAAAGACTTTTTCAAGCTGATGAACAACAGTTGTTTTAAAAAGACTAGGGAGAATCCGCACAAGCGTAAAGATGTTAGATAGTTACCAGAGAGAATGAAGCAATTAAAGCTGACTTCAAAACCCTAATTATCGGACTTCAAAAAAATTTCATGATCAGCTTTTTGGTATAATGATGAAAAAAAAGAAAAGTCAAATTTGGGCCCAAACCCGTTTTATTGGGTTACTGTTTTAGAATTATCAAAGCTTTTGATGTTAGAATTTCTTTTTACGACTACTTTAAGCCCTCGAAATCCTGAGTCCAGAGTACTTTACCACAGTACAGACAGTTTTGTTATAAAATATCCCTACTGAAGACATCTAAAAAGACATGGAATTAGAAGTAGCTAAAGGGCATGGGGGATGGTACGACACATCTGATTATCCAAGATTCGCCTTTGCATTCAACCGTTAACAAGAAGGTTTTGGGAAAGATGAAGGATGAATTACGGGAAAAGGGTGATCAAGGAGTTTTTTGGGGTTTAAAGGGTCAAAAATGTACATATTTCGAGCCAGGAGAAAACTATCAAAAAAGAAAAGGGAATATCTCGCAGTGTTGTGCAGTCAAACATATCCCATGACAACTATAAAGAAGCATTGTTTGACAATAAGCTTTTCATCATGACAACGTAAAACAAACGATCTAATCTACATGAGATCAACACAACTGTTGTAACAAAGAAGTCATTATAGAACAAACACAAACGAGTATTTGTTAATCCAGAGTTTTCATATGCAATTGGGCATGGAGAACGGCATAATTATATATCTCTTCGCCCTCAGGTTTATATCGGGTTCAATTTTTTCCCAAAATTTTATCTAGAAAATCAATCATATTATCTTCCAATTCATCCAAATTTTTTCTCATGTTTGCTTGATGTGCTCGAATTTTTTTTATTATTTAAAGATATTCTTTAATCCCATTTTGATAGTCAAAATTTGGGATTTGGGCTGTAAGGTGATCTGGATGTTTTAGCATGTGTTGGCGAATCCTCACAATTTTTTCCCTTTAATTGCAGAATTCGTATCATATATTCTCGTATTAATTCCAAGGTCTTTTCATTTATCATTTTTGCTTCATTCTGAGCTTCCTTCTCCATTTTAAACTTAAATATATTTACGTAAATAATTAAAGCGGAACTGTGCTGATGGGATTATCTGCAGTTTTTCCCTTCACAAAAGATCTTTGAGGAGCTTGTTGTTTTGTTGTGTCAGTTTCTCGTAAATAATACACGGGCGATTCATTTTTACAATTTTTTTTAATTTCATAGGGGATCAACACTCCAAACTGGATGGGTTTGCCCTGATGCGAGGTCCCTTCGCTTCTCTCCCGGTAAATAAAGGTACCTTATTTTCAAACCAAACGGTAATAGTTTGCTTGATGAACTGGAGTCTCCTTCAACAGCATTTATTGTTTGTTTTTTGATTGCTTGTACGGTTTTAGACCTTTAAATTCTTCATTATCATTGCGCGCAAAACTGGGGCAGTCTTCTAACCCATTCTGTGTTGCGAAAATTGCCAATCAGCTCTCTGTGATACTGGTAGGAAAAAAACTCTTTCAGATAACTGTTTGTTAAATTTTTTCAACTAAAGCCTGTGATCTGTGAACTCCTGGAATGCCTCTTTTAAATGGTAACTCTATGTTTTAACAATAATTGATTCACTTGGCCTTTAAATTCTTTTCCATCATCGACTTGAATCTTTCGAGGATAAGTTAGCGGGCCTCGTTGGTATTTCAGTTGTATGGCAACAGCAACAGCAGAAGCACTTTTTTGTGTTAATGGTTCGCACTTTGTATCTTGAACTATGTCCAATGACTGTGAGTGGTATTTAAAATCTTTTTCGTCTAATCGTATCATGAGGAAAAATTATAGAAGATCCATTTGATGGGTGTCGTTCGGTATTGTATTCACAAAGTGTGGTCTCGTTTTTCGTCTAGGTGCGGGTAAATAAATTTGCCAAATCGCTTGTTTAGATAACCATTCCTTTGCTGTTTTGTTCACTGACTCCCGCTGGCTTGGCTTAGCTTTTTTTATGCTGTGATTCCCTTCCAATACCTTTGGGCGAATAATAGATTTGTTCCATTTTTATTCAGCCAATATTATGTGCAACAAAATACACAACGGGCATGCCAAAGACAATAAACACGATTTCTTGCATCTTTTGTTTTCCTGATGGTTGATAAAGTCACTGAATTTTGGGGGGGGCAATTTCGATTGGTTTGCCTGTTACAAGATAATTTCTTTTATCGTTTTGATCAACATCTTTAAATGTGTAAGCTGCATGCCCCTGTTTTTTAGTTTGTCGTTAATAAAATCTAACTGCTCAATTTCTCTGCTTTCATAGTTATCTTGTGCAGCTGCTAGTTGCTCCATAGCTTTGTTATGTTTTTTTCTCTCGCCGTCATCCCCAGTTTACTAAATGCGTAATTACTTCCGCTAAAAGCAAGCACCATTCACTACTGCCCGCTATCATCATTACGAGAGAAGCCATTTTTTATAAATGTATTTTTTTAATTTTACATATTGATACTGTCAGGAATTTTTCCCTTTGCTTAACTGAAAACTTTTTGTAGCCCAAAAGAAGCTGTAATAACAGCGATTAGCTTTGCCGAGTCTTCAAAATCTAGTTTTGCCAAATCTGCTGGGTTTTAAATTTTTTAAAAGGCTTTTACCAAGCATTGCGTATCCTACACTTAGGCCTCCAATAACAACAGAAAAGGTATACAAGGTTGGTAACAGTTTTTTCGGTGTTTATTTTTAAAAAAAAAAAAATAATTATAATTAAAAAAAAAACATGAAAAGGCGACATCTGCTACAGCTACAGGCAGCCTAAACCTTCCTGAACTTATGATTACAAATGATCAAGTTAATGACCAAGATATTATGCCAAAAAAAGAAATACTGTATTCTTTGGCAGCATGTGGAAAAACAAAACAGTTCCTCGAAATGAATTCAGCATAGAACAGATTCAACAAATGTCGCCACAAGACATTGTAAAGTATCAAAACAGGTATGAAGCGCAACTAGGACAAGAATGGTAAAAAGTGTAGGCAAACAGTTCTTAGTTTGTACACTAAACTAGTAAGCAAATTTGCGCCTATTGATTCTGAACAAGACTTTATGTATAATTTAACGCAGGATCCAGTTTTTGCAAAGTCATTAGAGTCTCTAGATGTGATCTGTATTACAGATTTGGAACATTATTGTCGCCGCTAATCGTGGGATTAATTACTTTTTTAAACATATAGATTTGTTCCCCTTTAAAAAAGACCAAGCCAGAAAATCAGCAGAATCAGAAAACATTGAATCAGGTGGAGAAAGTGACCAGTAAAAAGCCTGGGGGCGTTGGGAGAGGGAAAAAAAATTAGCAGAGTGGAACAAACAAAATAAATTGCAGTTTCAATCCCAGATTTATTGCCGCTAATCATAGGATAATTACTTTTAATCATATAGATTTTGTTTCTCTTAAAAATGACCGAGCCAGAAAATCAGCAGAAAACCGGTGGGGAAAGTGGCCAGTAAAAAAGCATCCTGGGGGTGTTGCAGCAGGAAAAAGAGTAGCAAGTGGAACAAACAAAGAAAATTAATGTTACAATCACAGACTATAGCCCATAATGAAAAAGTGCTAGAGCCGCAGCCCTGTTTTTAACGCCCACTATAAAAACGCCAGAACAAGTTGATTCAAGACCTATGCCACCAAAGTCTTCATGGGAAAATTGTACTTAAAGCAATTGTCATTTTGGCGGCATTGCTGGGTGGGGTTTGGTTATTACGGTTATAAAATATATAAACAACAACACCAAAAACCGAAGCAGCCAAAAAAATCTCAACCACTAAATACAAAGCCGAACACAAAAGCATGCCAGAACCGCCAACACCAAAGATCATTTTGATCCATTTCAGATGCATAATACTTTAAAACTTAATAATAATTATAAGTTGACTTGAATAAGAACTGGCTGTACTTAGGGATGACTAATTACAAACTGAGGACTAAGTTAAGAACTTGAGCTGACTTATTAAGAACTTTTAAAACTTGAAGTTGACTTTAAAAAGAACTTAATAAAGGCTTGGTGTGACTTGGGTGACTTGGGGTTTAAGGTGTCAAGTGTCTCAAAGTGGAGGGCTGCCAAGAATGAAAATACTAGACCAACTTTGGGGTGACTTGATTAAGAACTTAATTAAGAACCCTTTGGGGGAACTTGAGGGGAAGGGTCAAGTGTCTCAACGTGGAAGGTTTCCAAAAAGTGGAACTAATTTGGACCACTTGCTTTGTTAAAGGCGGTGTGTAGTACTATTTTAAAAGCCGTCCCCTGCTTTTGTGGCATTCACTGAGAGTCTGCAGCAAGCGGGCAGCATGCACGTTTAACACAGTTAGAGGGGTAAAGGCCTAAGCAAATAAGCACTGTGACTTGGTAATTAGCGAACAGTGCTACAAAACCCCCTGGGTTGAAAACTACGCGTGAACAGCTATTTAAAGTAACAGTCAGCAAGGTTTTTTTTCGCCGCAGCTCACGCCTCTCGCCTATTTCACAAAGAGTTTCACAACGAGTTTAACTCTCCTCTTTTTCATCTGGGCTTAGACCGGCATTGGCGAGTTAGCGTTTTTTGGCGGCCCCTTGATTGCCAGGTAGTAGTACACCTGTCACTGAACATTTGGAGCTTTTTGAATAAAACAGCGCCATTTTTAGAAATAGAATCATTTTCCTTCAAAAGGCAAAAGCTATCAAAGTTATCAACATTTTCTTTCAAATATCAGCTAAATCTCTGTCTTGAATCAACAAGCTTTCAAAGGGGCTTTGTACGTGTAGTTTATCAGTAGTAGGTTCTCGTTTTCTTTCTCCTCGCCTTCCAAAAGCAATACTTCTCTTTTTCTTAAGAAGTAAAGAACTGGGCCCGTCTGATTTTCTTTGTTTAGATACTCCGCCATACAGTTGTAATAAAACACATGATCATCTATTGCAAGAAGCTGTTCCTCTGTGAACACAAACACGGCCGTCTGCATTTAAAGCCATAGCTAAACTGAGAGGCGTTGGTTGGGCCTAGATCGTCATGTCCGGGCACGTAGTATTTGGGGCCCTTTCTAAGTCATAAGCCCCCACACCGCAAATTAAGTAATCAGGTGTCGACTTAATGACGGGCCTCTGCGTATTCTGATCCAGCCGCTTTACCTACCTACCTAGTGTTTGTCTGTCTGGGCTGTCTGTCTGTCTGTTTGTCTACTTTGTTTTATAAGATTTGTCATGCTAGGATAAGTGTGGGAATTTTAAAAGACTTTAAGAGCAGTTAAAGACTGTAGTTTTATTCCACATGAAAGACAGAAAATCATTTGATGAATGTCTGCGTGAAAATGACGTTATTGAAAATGATCAGGAAAAGCGCAGGATTAAACAAAAACTAAAATCTGAAAAGTTTTGTAAATTAGTATTGAAAACGGATAATCCTACACAGTATGTTTGTTTGTAAAAAATCGTTATTTTTTGGTTATTAAAGTCTTACTTGTCAGAGAACTAATAAATGCCAATTTCTAGCTCCCCCCCACCCGAAACTTGTTGAGGGTGGGGGGGAGCTAGAATCGGCATTTATTAGTTCTCTAGGTGAACCCGAGCTTCAGACGACGTCAATCTGTCAGAGATCAGCGTGACTGGATATGATTACCATTCTCCATCAACGCATCACGACAGGAAACACTAATCATCCGACTAACAACCACACCACAGAAAGTCATCACCCCATCACACGAACACGCCTTACGTGGGGATATCGTTTACTCCTCATGGGATGTGTGTGTGTGTGTGTGTGTGTGTGTGTGTGTGTGTGTGTGTGTGTGTGTGTGCGTGCGTGCGTGCGTGCGTGCGTGCGTGCGTGCGTGCGTGCGTACGTGCGTGCGTGCGTGTGTGCGTGTGTGGTGTGTGTGTGTGTGTGTGTGTTGTGTGTGTGTGTGTGTGTGTGTGTGTGTGTGTGTGTGTGTGTGTGTGTGTGTGTGTGTGTAAAGTGAAAGTGCCATCAACGACGACAGAGCGCAACCTCGCTTGAAGTTGTCACACCACCAGCCTCACAATGTAGATAATACTCTACCACCTATTCAAACAGCACGTTTGGTTTCAAATTCAGTTCATGATCATTCTGTGTAACAGATTGTTTCTGAACACATTAAAGTATACTGTAACTATCTATTATGAGAGGATAATGTCCTTTTAATTTCACGTGTGCAGATTCAAATTTAGTTTGGCGAGGTACAATTCGCAAATTGCTCTGAGGACGCTGAGAACTAAATGCTTCGAACGGAGAATCAGAAAACCAAACGACTTCACGGGGAAGTACACTTCCGCAGTCACAACGGACCCGAGGATGACCTGGTGTCGTCCGGTATCTTGCCATAACTCCATGTTCAAAACTGTTCGACAGAGTCCTGTGGGGCCAGGGTGCTGTTGAGTGTCAGGACGGCAGTCTGGACAACTGGATCTGATCCCGGACAAAGTTCAGTTCGGTAACGTGCCCTGACGGACCTCCAGTTGACAGGGCATGGACTCCACGTTCTATAAAGCCTACCATCCTTCTGGGACAGAGCATCCTGGGTGTGGGCTGATTGGATCCAAAGCTCCATGGCTCCATTGACTCTTGCTTTCGATGGGTCCATCACTGGACAGCGCATGCTATTTCTATCTACGAGGCCATCTCCAATGCCCACGGGGACTCGAGGAGAGAGACGACCAAAGCACTGACCTCAGTAGTGTGTGTGTGTGTGTGTGTGTGTGTGTGTGTGTGTGTGTGTGTGTGTGTGTGTGTGTGTGCGCGCGTGCGTGCGCGTGCATGCGTGCAAGCGTACGTGCGTGTGTGCGTGCGTGTGCGAGCGCGCGCGCGGGCATGTGTGTGTGTGTACGTGCGTGCGTGTGTGTGTGTGTGTGTGTGTGTGTGTGTGTGCCTGCATGCATGCATGTGTGAGCGCGCGCGGGCGCGTGTATGTGTGTGTGAGTGTGTGTGTGTGAGTGTGTGTGTGTGTGGGGGGGGGGTGCGTGAGTGTGTTGTGTGTGTGTGTGTGTGTGTGTGTGAGAGAGAGAGAGAGAGAGAGAGAGAGAGAGAGAGAGAGAGAGAGACGTCTGGGTAATTTTTTAGCCGTGCGTGCCAGTTGATTCTCATTCCGATGAGGGAAAAATGGAGGGGAGAGCTTGCTGCCTAACCAGAAATGATGTGCCCTCAGATTTGTTGTTGTTGTTGTTGTTTTCTTAAACAGAAAGGGGAGGCATAAGGAAGACAGTTTTGCTTCATCATCAACAATGGCCAGAACATATTTTCTTTCTCGCCCTGCTTGGTTTGTATCGTTGTCATTGTGATTAATGATCCATGTTTCTCACACAAAAACGCACACACAAAAACACACACACAATATATATATATATATATATATATATATATATAGTTAAAACAAGTTAAAAGAGGAGTCTTAAAACTATCTACAAATTTGCTTCAAGCATGTTGCGCTGTCATCAGGATCCTGATGACAGCGCAACACGCTTGAAACAAATTTGTAGATAGTTTTAAGACTCCTCTTTTAACTTGTTTTAACTAATGTTGCTCCCCAAGGGGTTGAGCACTTAAAAAATTGTTTTAGGCATTTTAAATATACTGATATATATATATATATATATATATATTATATATATCTACAACAAACTAATAAATTCCAAGGATAAGTACCGCGCACGTTCCAGCAACTTACAGAGCAGCTTTGTGTTACAATGACTGCAAGAAATATTGAATTATAAACAAAGCTTGCTCTTATGTCTTAGATTGACGAAATAAGCATTCATATCTGCAGTGGTAGATGATTCTGCCTAACTAACAGTATGTGCATGAGTGGGTGAATGGAGAAAAATAAAATATATGCTTCTAAAAATGAGCCTTCAGCAAGCTTATAGTCTCCAAGGGGGTGACATCCTCCAATAGAGAGGGAAACTCACTAACATATAACTCATGGTCATATACTGATATTTCGAAACCTTGTTGTTTCTCCTCAGTGACCGCGGAAAGTGGTAATTTGACTCCTCTGCCTTTTCAGTTTTAAGAAGAATGCAATCCCAGAAAAGGCTGGGGTGCAATACCGTAGTATATGTGTTGAGTTTTCAAAAAACCAACCAAAGGTGCCACCTAAGAAGCAAAAGAAAATGATGAAAGAGCAAAACAAGTTACATTTTCTTGTGAAAAGTAAAAAATATAAAAAGATATCCTCTTAAGACACAAGTGCTGAGGGGCAGTTCTTGGAATGAATCCTCAAGGGACTAAAATACAACAAACTAATAAATTCCAAGGATAAGTACCGCGCACCGTTCCAGCAACTTACAGAGCAGCTTGGTGTTGCAATGACTGCAAGAAATATTGAATTATAAACAAAGCTTGCTCTTTTGTCTTAGATTGACGAAATAGAGGGAAATAAGCATTCATATCTGCAGTGGTAGATAATTCTGCCTAACTAACAGTATGTGCTTGAGTGGGTGAATGGAGAAAAATGAAATACATGCTTCTAAAAATGAGCCTTCAGCAAGCTTCTGGAATTGCATTAGGCAGAGGAGTCAAATTACCACTTTCCGCGGTCACTGAGGAGAAACAACAAGGTTTCGAAATATCGTATATGACCAGGAGTTATATGTTAGTGAGTTTCCCTCCCTATTGGAGGATGTCTCCCCCTTGGAGACTATAAGAGAGAGAGAGCAAGAGAGAGAGATGGGGGGGGGGGGAATTAGGAGGACACCATCAGGCCCTCTGACTTCTCCGGCTGGCATGGAGCAAGTGATTATCAAATCCTAAAGATGAATTCAGTAGCGCGCGCAGTACGCCTAACCAGTACTCACACAGGCCACAGCCAACAGAATAGCGACGTGCATTCACATGACACTTTTCACTTAAAACCACAAGGCCAGCCAACCTGCTATCTCAAAACCAATGGTTATAAACAAAACAACAGACAGACAGACAGAGCGATACAGAGAGACAGAGAGACCGAGAGACAGATAGACAGAGAGACGAAGGTGTTAGCGGAACCCGAAGAAGTGCTGTCCTTAACTGCCGAACCAATCTGCCAGGCGCAATCCTGCATCACCCTTGGAAACCTGGGCTTTGTTCACATAGAGTGAAGGCACGCGCAGGGCAGATGCCAACGGATCCAATTTTAAGCTCAGCGTTTCTAGGACAAATTTCTGCAGTATGTGGTTCCTCCGACTCTGGAAACTGCATCTGATGTTGTGAAGACAAGGTCTTTGGAATATCCATCAAAGTTTATGACAACGTCTTGACAGGGGAAATCAGATTTTTTTTAAAGAGAGAGAGAGAGAGAGAGAGAGAGAGAGAGAGAGAGAGAGAGAGAGAGAGAGATTCTGCAGCAAACGAAACTCTGTACCACTGTAACACGCCAATGGCACGCCACAAGGAGAAAGCGGATCGTAAAGTTAGGAGAAATAAATACATATTTAGGTGCTTTCTTCAATTACGGGGGTGTCGAATGAATGTATAGATAAGCATTGAATTATCCTCAATAACATACACAGTTAGCAAGTGTCTAGCTGATCCCAGGGATCGGACCAGACATCTCCTTTGTGGCGACGATGGTCAGGGCCAGGAAGGTGAAAGGAGACAGTCATCTCCAATGCTGACCAGCCATTGGTCTCCAAGAAAACGCCGACCATTAACAATGCCCGGTGTCATTGGTTTCAAAGAAACGCCGACCATTAACAATGCCCGGTGTCATTGGTTTCAAAGAAACGCCGACCATTAACAATGCCCGGTGTCATTGGTTTCAAGAAACGCCGACCATTAACAATGCCAGGTGTTATTGGTTTCAAAGAAACGCCGACCATTAACAATGCCAGGTGTCACTGGTTTCAAAGAAACGCCGACCATTAACAATGCCCGGTGTCATTGGTTTCAAGAAAAACGCCGACCATTAACAATGCCTGGTGTCATTGGTTTCAAAGAAATGCCGGCCATTAACAATGCCCGGTGTCATTGTTCTCCAAGAGACGCCGACCATTAACAATGCCTCGGTGTCACTGGTTTTAAAGAAACGCCGACCATGGTATGAAAAGGAAAAAAAAAGTATAAATACTTATAAAGGAAAGTACAAGAGAAGGAAAAGTTATTTAGCTGCACCAGAAGCGTGGTTGAAAAAAAAACAATCAGTTAAAAGAAGCGTTCTGCTTTAAGTTATATTGGTGAGTGGTAATAAAACAATGTGAAGACTGGCAAAGGCCATCGGCAAATGTGAAAAAAAAGAACACGCATAAGCAGACGTAGTTGAAAACAGTGCCACCAAAATAAAGAAAAAGAAATATGTGTGTGTGCGTGTGTGTGTGTGTGTGTGTGTGTGTGTGTGTGTGTGTGTGTGTGTGTGTGTGTGTGTGTGTGTGTGTGTATGTGTGTGTGTGTGTGTGTGTGTGTGTGTGTGTGTGTGTGTGTGTGTGTGTGTGATTTATTTAACGTCTTTCTACTAATCGTGATATTAGACGAAGTGTGTGTGTGTGTGTGTGTGTGTGTGTGTGTGTGTGTGTGTGTGTGTGTGTGTGTGTGTGTGTGTGTGGTGTGTGTGTGTGTGTGTGTGTATGTGTGTGTGTGTGTGTGTGTGTGTGTGTGTGTGTGTGTGTGTGTGTGTGTGTGTGTGTGTGTGTGTTCCTTTTTGTCTTTCCTTCATTGTTGTTTTTATACAGTGGGGAAAGGGAAAGGGAAGAAGTAAATCGATGCAACCCCTGTTACATAAGCATTTTTGTTTTTTGTTTTCACTCCGTTATTGGACTTGTTAACGGAGAATCACGCCCAGACTCTGAGCGGATGTAATTTATTTCACACAACCTCCATTTGCCCCTTTCTGCACAAAACCTCCCCCTCCCCCCACCCACCCACCCACCCTTAAACCGTTATGGCCAGCCCACCCTCACACACTCTCTTACTTCCTCCTCTCACCAATTAGGAGAGAAAGGGATTTTAGCTCATTGTGATGGTTTCCAGTCTATCGTAATGATTTTTTTTTCTCATCTTATTGTTGCCATATATACACTTCAGTCCCTCACCGTTCGTCTTCCAATTCCATTTCAATTTTCGTTTTTCACTTTGCCTTTCTTATTTTCCTGCTTTGTTTCTTGTTTTTCTTGCTGTCTTCTTCTCGTTCGTCCTGCGTTTCTGTGTCCTTACTTTTCTTTTTGCTCTTCTTGTTGATTCTTTTTCCCCCCATTCTTCCTCTTTTTTTGTTTTTTGTTTTTTTTGTTTTTGTTTTACCCAATTCGTTTTTTTTCTTTGTTAACAAAATGTTACGCTTCTGCCCGTTCAGAATACAAAACAAACAAAATTTATGTTTTTTTTGTGTGGTGTGTGGTGTGTGTGTGTGTGTGTTGTGCGTGTGTGTGTGTGTGTG
>CM031612.1:80891051-80903330 GCA_018398815.1 Conus ventricosus
GCGGCACCACGCCAGGCGGACCTGTCGGTGACCCTGAGTCAGTGGAATTCGGATGGCTGGCCGACGAGACTGGAGGTCAAATTCATGAAGGCGGTTGCGGACAGTGGAAACGCTGACATTGACATTTGCTGCTTGCATGAGGCGACGTCTCAGCATGGGTGTTGTGACTGTTCTGTCCCGTAAAGTTGACAGGTAGAGAAATCGGTCATCCCGTCGACTGGTGCAACGAGGACGTCCAGTGCGCGCCCGTTCTTCCGTCCTGCCTGTTGTCGCATAACGTTCATTGAGTCTGTGAATGACTGAGGCCGACACCTGAAGACGTCTGCCCACCTCTCGTAAAGACACACCCTCTGCTAGCCACGCCAGAGCGCGCCCGCAGTCCACTGCACTCAGTCGTCTTCTTGGAGGCATGTCTGGTTGTGTCGTTTTTAATGCCCTTTCTGATACCCATTTTGGTGCAGTTTGTGCGGGTCAGTGTTCACAGTTGTCAGTGCTTGCACGTGCAACCTGCCGAATCGCTGCACATGCCCGATCTGGTCAGCAGGGGCTTGTTCCACGGTCAGTGCAATTTCCTCATTTGCACGAATGTCCCGCCGCTGGCGAGGCATTGAGTGGCAGAGTGGTGATTACAGGAATCATACCGGTGTGTCCAGCAATGTTTCAAGTACCGTTCTGCTGAATTTTTTTTTTTCAAAATGGGCGGCCTGGCCTTTTTACTCATTTCATTTAAGAAGATACAAAAAACGTAGGGCGTTCCTTAACTTGTTGCGGGAGTATATGTATTTATGTCGTAAAAGTGTATACCTTGGGCATTTCAAAATGAAATGGGTCAAATCTTCAATATGATTTCCTTCACATTGTTTACAAAAACAGTCTGTAGATAATTTGCCAAATCGAGGTACGCCATTAAGAGCAAAACCGTTACTTCTCAGTAAACATATTACACGTCTGTATTTAACATTATCCAGATCTGAAATATATGTTGCTTTAACAATCTCAGGATGATATAAAACATAATCCCCCACTGAGGAAACTGCCTCGTGCCAGTTTTGGCGATATATATCTTGCAGTCTAGTTTTAAACGATATCAAAAATAGATTAATATTACCTGGATTTTGCATTCCCCACACTATACCAAAACCATGTCTGCACAGAATATTTCTTATGTTTGTGGCCCAGTTTTTTCGACCAGCTCTGTCTTGATTTAACAACATTTCATAACATTGCTTAGGATATCTGTGGTCAGCTAAATGTAGAATTCTACACCAGTATTTTATCATCTGTACGTAGTATCAATAAAAATGGGAAATCTACCACATTCTCCAAGTGCTATTTTATTTCTAATATCTCGTCCAACTCCCAGTATCATTTTGCAAATTTTATTTTGTACCCTTTCAATCACCTCATAACTTTTATAACCCCAAATCTCTGACCCGTACAACAAAATCGGCTTTACTTTCATGTCAAATATTTTAAAGACAGTTACGGTTGGAATGGTTTCAAGTTTAAAGTATAACCTTTTTATACCTGCTACTGCTCTTAATGCTTTGCTGCTCAGGTTTTCTACACATTTTGTCCAGTTTAGTGTTGAAGAGAAATTAATTCCTAAATAGCAATAAGATGATACAACGTTTATCTCCTTTTGGTCAAAGTTCCATTTTTCACTCTTCTTAATGAAACCACCATTTCTGAAAACAATAACTTTTGTCTTATCCATATTCACTGACAATCCCCATTTTTGGCAGTACTTTTCTAAACAGTTAATTTTTCTTTGAAGGTCCATAACATTATCCGAGACAAGAACAATATCATCGGCATACATTAGTGAAACAATTCCAAATGTGTCTGCAAAATATCACTCCTCTTGCCCCACAATTTAACAATTCTGTCTGAAGTTCTGAAAGAAATATAGAAAACAGCAGAGGACTTAAAATACATCCTTGTCTCACACCTGAAATACATTCAAAGTATTCTGTAATCTTATTTCCAACGCACACTGCTGCTTTCACTTTTTTATACATAGCTTTTAGAGTGCTAAAGATATTACCATGAATTCCTTTAGATAGTAACAAATATAACATCTTTTCTCTATGAATACAATCAAAAGCCTTGGAAAAATCCACAAACAATCCATAAAATCGACCTCCTGATTTAGTTAAATACTTTTGTACCAGTGATTGGAGTGTGAAAATATTGTCTGTTGTACTGTAGCCTTTACGAAAGCCAGCTTGTGCTTCGGGTATATTATTAGTCTCTTCACAAAATCTTGTCAACCTCTCATTAATTAGTGAGCTGTAAATCTTACTAATGACATTTAGTAATGAGATACCTCTATAATTATGTACTGATTTTCGACTGCCTCTTTTGTGCAAAGGATGTATAACAGCCTTTGTCCAGCTTTCAGGATACTCTCCACTTTCAAATACTCTATTAAATAAAGGACATAAAAATTTAACTATGTTAACCTTTGCATGAAAGAAGAAGTCTGTAGGGAGACCATCAGGTCCTGGAGCTTTCCCTTTTTGCATATCCTATCATCAAACTCAAATGTTAAACATTCATCACATGCATTTACTTCATGCTTTTCAAGTTTGTCTCTAACCTCTGGTAAGAAATCAGTATGATCAGCCATTTCTGAACTGAGCAAGAATTGGAAATACTGGAACCACTCGTTTAGAGAAATGGAAGAAGCATAATTTCTTTGACTTGTCAGTGATTTAAATTTTTCCAGAAACATTTAGAATTAACTTCTTGACAAGCAGTATGTAACTCATTTACAATTTTTGCGTTTTCTTGTTTTTGTTTAGATTCGCATAGCTCTTTGAAAGCTTTCTTGCTGTCTAAATAGTTGTTTAGATCTTCATGTTGATTTGTCATTCTAAATTGGTGTGTGTGTGTGTGTGTGTGTGTGTGTGTGTGTGTGTGTGTGTGTGTGTGTGTGTGTGTGTGTGTGTGTGTGTGTGGTGTGTGTGTGTGTGTGTGTGTGTGTTGTGTGTGACTTGTAGCTTTCTTGTCCAACACTCATGCACACACACACACACACACACACACACACACACACACACACACACACACACACACACACACACACACACACCTATGCGAGCGCGCCCTTGTGTTTTCCTCCGTAAATTATTGATTGGTTGAAGAATAGCCGTTAAGCTGTAATGTCACACGTGTTTTGTGTATTGTCTTTTCGTGTGCTAAACTTAGTGTTCCACAGCTCTTTTTTTTACCAGCGAGTTTGTTTGCTTGTCTCTTTACGTTTGAAACTAACACTTCTTTATAGGTCTCTATAAAGGTTTCTGTTCTCTTCGGAACTCTTAATCCTGTACATTAAGATGTTGTTAGCGACTACAATCAACAGTAGCTGCCTGCTCTTTTCTGACAGCGAGTTACGAGCTCGAGCATTTTGTGTGGTGTTTCATGTCTTCTGGGTGGGTGGGTGGGTGGGTTGGGGTTATTTATGTGTTCAAAATAAAGTTTAAATCAGCATGCTGTGACTTTATGCTACCACCCCACTCCACTCACCCACTGCCTTCATCACCCTGTCTCTGTTCCTTCTCCCTGTCTCGCCTTCCACTGCTGTCCTACCCCCCTCTCCCCCTACCCCCCTCTCTTCTCCTCTCTCTCTCTCTCTCTCTCTCTCTCTCTCTTTCGCTGTCTCTCTCTCTCTTTTGTTCTCTTCTCTCTCTCTCTCTCTCTCTCTCTCTCTCTCTCTCTCTCTCTCTCTCTGTCGTTTGATGTTGTACTTGATGAATTTGTTGGTAGAGCAAAAAACAAGATTGTTGAGATTTTGAAGACAATGTGGAGCCTGGGTAGTATGGATAGACAAGTCTTTTTCAGATTATTTGATGCACAAGTTAAACCAATGCTTTGTATGCTGCTGAAATCTGGGGCCTTTCTCGCTTTCATACTGTAGAGTTACCACATTTGTTTGCATGCAAGCGCTTTTTGAACGCAAGTCCTAAAACCCCGAACATTATGGTGTACGGTGAATTAGGCAGGTACCCTTTAAAGTTACCAATTGCAAGAATACCAAACAAGCATACGAAATGGAAAACTCAAAAATGTTGCAATCCGCAAGACATTCTAATATACATTCAAACTGGGCAAAGTTTATATTTAAAAAAATTGTCTTGATTCACATGTTTTTTTTCTTTTGTCTGGCTTAACGGTGGAGTTGGTCACGAAAAGTTGTTTCTACAGGAACTAAAACAACGAATGATTGATTGCGATCAACAGGAGTGGAACACCAAACTGTCAAATAGTGACAGGTATTCTACTTATCGTTTGTTTAAATCATTACTACAGCCTGAAAAGTATCTTGCAGATATCCCAATCTCAAAGTTTCGAAACGTTCTTGTAAGGTTTCGACTAGGAATCAGTGATATAAAAGTCCACGACATATACAAAAATAACTATAAAAAAAAAGCTGCCCTTTTTGTAACAAAACTGAAGATGAAATACACTTTTTGCTGGAATGTCCATCATATCAAGATTTACGAAATAAGTATATCATGAAATATGTAACAAATGTACACGGACCATTGTTGAAGTTTTGCTGCAAACGAGACGTAATTCGCTCTGTTGCGATGTATATCTTCTATACCTTATATATATATATTCAAGAAAAACAAAGCTTGCTTTTATGTCTTAGATTGAAGAAATAGGGGGAGATAAGCATTCATAGCTGCAGTGGTAGATAATACTGCCTAACTAACAGTATGTGCTCAAGTGGGTGGATGGAGAAAAATAAAATAAATGCTTCTCAAAATGAGCCTTCAGCAAGCTTATAATCTCCAATAGGGAGGAAACTCACTAACACCTACCTCCTGGTCATATACCGATATTTCGAAACCTGGCTGTTTCTCCTCAGTGACCGCGAAAAGTGGTAATTTGACTCCTTTGCCTTTTCGGTTTTAAGAAGAATGCTATCCCAGAAAAGGCTGGTGTGCAATACCGTAGTATGTTTGTTGAGTTTTCAAAAAACCAACCAAAGGTGCCACCTAAGAAGCAAAAGAAAATCATGAAAGAACAAAACAAGCTACATTTTCTTGTGAAAAGTAGAAAAATATAAAAAGATTACCTCTTAAGACACAAGTGCTGAGGGCCAGTTCTTGGAATGAGTTCGCAAGGGACTAAATTACAAAAAAAAACTAATAAATTCCAAGGATAAGTACTGAGCACCATTCCAGCAACTTACAGAGCAGCTTGGTTTTGCAATGACTGCAAGAAATATTCAATTATAAACAAAGCTTGCTCTTATGTCTTTGATTGAAGAAATAGGGGGAGATAAGCATTCATATCTGCAGTGGTAGTTAATACTGCCTAACTAACAGTATGTGCTCTTCAATCTAAGACATAAGAGCAAGCTTTGTTTATAATTGAATACTTCTTTTTTTATGTGTTTTGTTTCGGTCTTTACTACCTTATCTTCAAATTATACAGTTGTTCTGAAAAAGGCCCAGTCAAGTGTTATCAATAGTCACTTTGAGTTTTTAAGCCAGGACAGTGGCCTCTCAGAGTGCTTACTTCGAGAGTGCGGTCTCCAGTTTTCTCCTCTCTGTTGTGCATTTAGCGGACTGGAAATTGGTTGACCCCCACCCCCACCCCCCAAAAAGAAAGAAAAAAAAAAAAAAAAAAAAAAACCTTCGGCACAAGCCTAACCCGGGGTATGACGGTTTGGCCTGTAGTTTAGCTCAACATTCCAGATTCCTTCTTGAGGGGGACGATCGTGGAACTAATTCTGGAACAGTGATTCTTTAACTGTTTATTTTCTTTTTACCTGGAAGCTTGTTTTACCCACACGAAAAAAAAGGTCTGTTGATGAAATATGTCTGAGTTCTCTTTGGGGAGTGTAGTTAAGAGCTTAGCTCCGTACTGGGTGAGAACCTCTAGTAGATAGTGTGCTGCTTTTTTGGGGGGAGCCTTTCCATGTGTACCCCCTTTGGGCTTGCAAGTATTGTGACACCTCTGGGGGTGTTTAGTCTTTTGGGTCCTCCAGGTGATGACTCTCTTCTGATCTTTCTCCTGCCTGTACGTGTGCGATAGATTTGTTTGAGATGGATTACTTATTTACTTCACATGATCATTTAGAAAAAGATGGGGTTAGTTACCGCCATGGACATAGACAAAGTACAGGACAAAACACAATGCATTTCGACCTCTTGGGTCTTCTACAGGCAAAAACAAATAACATTTAGGACAGTAACAAAAAGAAGAATGAGAAACCACTTATCCTCCCATATTCGGCGCAAGATGTTGTATTTCTCGTCGCGTTTTTCATTTTCTATGTGTACTTGTGAACGCTGTAGGCCGCTTCTCATTCTCATTCTCCCATATTGCACGAACATGAGAACATAAGTGGTTTCTCGTTCTTCGTTTTCACTGTCCTAAATGTTATTTGTTTTTGCCTGAAGAAGATCCAAGAGGTCGAAATGCATTGTGTTTTGTCCTGTCCTTTGTTTGTCTGTGTCCTTGGTGGTAACTCATGCCCCCTCGTTTTCTAAATTCTGCTTCATTTTCCGCCCCCAGGCACTTCGTTTTGAAACTCACATAATTATGTGGAATCTTGCGCTGTCAGTTTTGCATTGTGAACTTGCTGACTTGGAGTGAGCGGTGCATGGAGTGAACTCTGTCTGAGTTCTCTCCCTTACACATCATGTGGTGATTATTTGCCTATTAAACATTATCATCTCATGCGTGCGTGCGTGTGTGTGTGTGTGTGTGTGTGTGTGTGTGTGTTGTGTATGTGTGTGTGTGTGTGTGTGTTGGTGTGCGCCCACATGCGTGTGAGTGATGGTGTGTGTGTGTGTGTGTGTGTGTGTGTGTGTGTGTGTGTGTGTGTGGTGTGTGTGTGTGTGTGTGTGTGTGTGTGTGTGTGTGTGTGTCTGTGTCTGTGTCTGTGTGTCTGTGTGAGTCTGCGTGTGTGCGTGTGAGTGTTTGTGTGTACCTAAACATCTCTGTCTCTCCATTTAAACCGGCCTCCTTCAGTCTAGAATAGGAAATGTCTCTACATGTTGTCATACCCCTATTCGGATATTTGTGTTGTAACTCTCTGAACACTTGTCATTCCTACTTCTCTCTACGTACCCCTGTCCTTCCATCAACCTTGGAGACAAGAGAGAGAAAGAGAGAGAGAGAGAGAGAGAGGGAGAGAGAGAGACAGACAGAGAGAGACAGAGAGACAGAGACAGAGAGAGAGACAGAAACAGACAGACAGACAGAGGCAGAGCGACAGGACGACAGAGAGAAGAGAGAGAGGAGAGAGAGAGAGAGAGAGAGAGAGAGAGAGGAGAGAAGAGAGAGAGAGAGAGAGAGAGAGAGAGAGAGAGAGAGAGAGAGAGAGAGAGAGAGAGAGAGAGAGAGAGAGAGAGAGAGAGAGAGAGAAGAGAGAGTCTACGAGAAAAGGGATGCAAAAACAAAACAAAAAATACGGTTTTATTTACAAAATCCTCCGAGCTTTATACAGCTTCTGCCATCTGCCCAATATGTCTGGACCCCCCCCCCCCCCCTTCATGGACCGCCACCCCCTCCCCTCCTTCCTACCATCCAACTCCAAAGAAAGAGGTTGCAGCAACACATAGGTCACTCCTTTCATGCATATTCGTATCTTTTGAAAGGTAAGAATTCTCCACGGCATAGTATGCTACGTCACGGAAAATAAACATTCTATAAACCATGTTTACCATATTTACTTCACATGATCATTTAGAAAAAGATGGAGTTAGTTACCGCCATGGACATAGACAACAAAGTACAGGACAAAACACAATGCATTTCGACCTCTTGGGTCTTCTACAGGCAAAAACCAAATAACATTTAGGACAGTGAAAACGAAGAACGAGAAACCACTTATTTCTCATGTTCGGGCAAGATGGGAGAATGAGAATGAGAAGCGGCCTACAGCGTTCACAAGTACACATAGAAAATGAAAAACGCGACGAGAAAGGCCTCGAAGCAGGCAATACAAATATATCTGCCTTCAAAGGGATTGCAATGGTTCCCTTATGCAGCTAGTGAAGAGTTTTCATATCTGTAACATATTTTTTTTTTAATTTCGTGTTCTCCGTTTCTCCATCTTCAAACTTCAACCCCCCCCCCCCCCCCCCCCTTCTTAAGTCCAAATCTTTGCCAAGTCATTACTATGAAGACAGTTCAGTTGTTGGCCTGCGCTTGTTTTTTCACCCACTATTAGATTGTTCGTCTATGTATTTGTCTGACTTTATTCAAGTTTAAAAGGCTGTGCCAGTCTTGAATAAAAGTTACTCTGTGTTAGGTTTTCTTATGGGAGCAAAAAATACCCCACTTGTTTACTGTTTATCGTTTACTGTTCCACACCTCATTTCATTTTCGATTTGTTTTGATTAAATTGAGGTTATTTGTATTTGTTTCTGTCCGTCTGTGTGTTTGTCTTTTGATCTCCCTTGCAGCTTTGGGTGGATCCTCAAGCGTAGGCTCAAAGATTGTCCCCTACATTTTATACCATTTGCACAATGCCTTTAGTTTTTCAGCAACTTTTTTCCTCCCCACACTTTCGTTTTGTTTCATTTACTACTCTTCGCTGGCTGCTTTGGGGGCGCTATTGGATTCTTTTTTGCACCCTTGGTGGTGAGAACACCACAGTATTATGGACTGTGGTGTGTCTCTATTTGACGCCAGGAGCGCAGACACAACCAGCCGTGTCTCCCTGATGAGTTCCGACCCAGCGGACGAAAGGCCTCGGAGCAGGCAATACAAATATATCTGCCTTCAAAAGGGTTTGCGATGGTTCCTTTATGCAGCTGGTGAAGAGTTTTCATATCTGTAGCATATCATTTTAATTTCATGTTCCCAGTTTCTCTATCTTCAAACTCCCCCGCCTTCCCCCTCCTTAAGTCCAAATCTTTGCCAAGTCATTACTATGAAGACAGTTCAGTTGTTGGCCTGCGCTTGTTTTTCCCCCACTATTAGATTGTTCGTCTATGTATTTGTCTGACTTTATTCAAATTTAAAAGGCTGTGCCAGTCTTGAATAAAAGTTACTCTGTGTTAGGTTTTCTTATGGGAGCAAAAACAATACCCCACTTGTTTACTCTCTAAATGTTGTCATACCCCTGTTCGGATGTTTGTACTGTAACTCTCTGAACACTTGTGATTCCTACTTCTCTCTACGTACCCCTGTTCTTCCATCACCAACCCCTTCCTTGGAGACGAGAGGGAGAGAGTCTACGAGAACAGGGATGAAAAAAAATTGCAGTTTTATTTACAGAATCCCTCCAAGCTTTATACAGCTTCTGCCATCTGCCCATTATGTCTGGTCCCCCCCCCCCCCCCCATGGACCGCCACCCCCTCCCCTCCTTCCTACCACCCAACTCCAAAGAAAGAGGTTGCAGCAACACATAGGTCACTCCTTTCATGCATATTCGTATCTTTTGAAAGGTAAGAATTCTTCACGGCATTGTATATACTACGTCAAGGAAAATAAACATTCTATGAACCATGTTGTTATAGAGTACTGCGATTTGCATTGAGGTTTGTCATCATTTTGTTCTTGCAACAGACTCACGAAGAACTTGTAAAGGGGTAGTCCACCAACTGATTGTTTTGATAGTTTCTGAATGTTTCTTCATTTGACAAAAGGGCTTGTAACAAAACATACGCAATTTTACGCCGTTTTTAGCATGTTAGGAATGAGTTAGTTGTTTTCTATGTACACATCAGGGAAGCAATGTTGATGTGGGAACAGGTCACGTACAGCCCCTCCCCCCTTCCCCCGCCCCCCGTCCCCTCCCCCTCCCTCCTTCCCTAGCAAATGTCTGTGCAATAAATACCACGAAATGAAATGAAAAAAAAAGGATGTTCCCTTTTTTTCCGTTCTTGTCGTTCTTCTGGTTTTCTCCATCCTCTTTTATATCTTAATCCTCTTTGTCCTTTATCCCCCTGTGCTTCTGCGTCATCATCATCATCATCATCATCATCATCATCAATATCATCACCGCCGGCGTTGTCATCGTCATCGTCATCGTCATCACCATCACCATTATCATCATCATCGTCGTTGTCGTCGTCGTTATCGTCGTCATCGTCACCATCATCACCATCATCATCATCATCATCGTCATCATCATCATCGTGGTCTTCTTGTTGTTGTTGTTGTTGTTGTTGTTCTTCTTCTTCTTCTTCTTCTTCTTCTTCTTCTTCTTCTTCTTCTTCTTCTTCTTCTCCTCCTCCTCCTCCTCCTCCTCCTCATCCTCCCCCTTCTTCCGTTTTCACTAATTTTCATCGTGTGATATCTATCAATTTAAAAAGTGCTCTCTCTCTTTCTGTCTTCCTCTCTGTCTCTTAAAATCCTCCCTCGTTGCTTTTCCTTGAGGGCTGCGTGTAAATAAGTCTATGTTCTTTTGCTTTTCCATAAAGACTCTGTCTGTCGTCTGTCTGTCTGTCTGTCTGTCTGCTCTGTCTCTCTTCTCTCTCTTCTCTCTCTCTCTCTCCTCTCTCTCTCTCTCTCTCTCTCCTCTCTCTCTCTCTCTCTCTCTCTCTCTCTCCCCTCTCTCTCTCTCTCTCTCTCTCTCTCTCTCTCTCTCTCTCTCTCTCTCTCTCCCTCTCATATTGCCTTGCATTATGTTATGTCGTAGTATTTGTTTTGGTTAATCGCAGTACTTGCTATGGTATGGTAGTATAATATTTCGCATTGATACTGATGCATCCGTGTGAATCTTTCTGTATCGTTCGGATCTGCTTCATGTGTAAGATGCACATTTCAGAGAGCACGACTTAAGGAATGACAGAAAGAAACAAACTAACGACGGAAAAATAAGATAACTAGGCAATATCAACCTGCCTTTTTTGTCAATTAACGGGGTATCGAAAAACAACACTGTGACAGCCACAATCTCACAAGGAACAACTGGCACAAGGAAGATGTTACAGGTGCGTAACAGTAGTTTCGTTTTATTTTTTTTATTTTTTTTAATGTGCTTTTTTTCTCTTTTTTTTTTCCTTGCTAAGAAGGTTCTTTTCTTTGAAAAGGAGACTTTTACAGTGCCTTGAATAGAAGTCGAACCACAGTACATAATGCATCCAAACAAACGTCAATGAAAAAGAAATGGAACGAGAAGATGAGATATTTCTAAACTGAAGAATTTTACATCGAGACAATAATGAAGGTCTCTAAGTTACTAAGAACCAGGGCTATTTTTTATGACACCCCTTTCCCTCAACACATACACATTCGATTTACCAGCATCATCATCGTCATACACTCACGCGCGCACTCATCCCCCCCCCCCCCCCCCCCCCCCAGTCCCCACCCCTACATACACGCAGAGGCACACAATCTGCTTCTCTGGAACTGTCAGCGCTCTCCTGCCTTTGCAGTTGTTCATGATAGTTATTGTGCCACTACACATTGTGGCTGATAGCTTGTATACATAGCAGACAGGAATTTGGAATCAGGTAGAACGTTTGTTAGCAGGAGTCAAGATCTAGTGTAATGCAGTAACGTACAATACAATGCAGATCAACATTTTTCTGGAACATTCAGTCCTTAATTTAAGAGTGTACTGTATGCAAGCTATTTTGCATTGACATTTTCTTGTTTCATTTCTAGTAGGTGAACACACCTGTCTGCATTCTTAATGTAGTTTAGCTGTCTGAGAAACCCAGAAACCGATGGCTTTCGTAGCAGTAGTTTCTGTCTTGCCCACAGTCAGAATATTCATATTTCACCAGTACATAACAGCAGTTTTATATATGTATATATTGTCACGAGTTTGTCACGAGGCCTACGACGTTCGACCCACCTAGGGTGGCGGAATTACTTATTTGTTTATTGTCGTTGCTGTTGTCGTGTAGCCGTCCCTTAGGGTGGCTTGTGGTGCAGTTGCACCTTGGTGTGGTTCAGCTCAACTTCGGTTTGCTTTCTCTCTCTCTCTCTCTAATTCCACCGCCCGTGCTATTCATCCTGCAAGTTCACGGGTGGCCGGTACCTTTCTCTCGAACTTTCTGTCTATCGGCCTCTCGCCTGTCTTTTTACCTGTCGCACGTGCTTCGTTCCTTTTAGTTTGAAGTATGCTCACTCTGTGACGCAGCATGGCATGTTGGCCGCCATTGCTGAGGGAGGTTAGCTCTTCACTCGAGCGGAAGATGTCTCTGGGGCGCCTGCTCCAGTCCTGGTTCTTTACCTTATCGTCGAGAGTACAGTCAGTACTTTCAATTCCTGCAGTCGGCCTGTAGGAGAGGGACATCATTTCTTCTGTTTCCGCATCTTCGCCTCTGTCCTCACGACGACTGGGT
>CM031612.1:80904330-80917529 GCA_018398815.1 Conus ventricosus
CAAAACACTCCCTCACCAACCAACCTCCCCCGTCTCGACCATTAGACGCCAAAAGGTAATGCCATAAATAAAAATTTACGCTGGAATGTTGAAACAAAAATAAAGATCCTTGTGAATTTTGAAAATACATGAATGAAAATAAATAACGATTTCAGCGCAAAATGTGGTACGCTAGTCGACACCGAAAATGGGGAGAGAGGAAAAAGGGGAACGAAAGGAAACAGTTCCTGATATGTATGAATTACAACTCGCAATAAGTAGGATTCCACTAAAGAGGCTGTGACCGCTTGGAAAACGAACCCCAGAGTCGAATCGAAAAAAAAAAAAATGAATGTCAAAATCTGACCAAAAGAAAACGTCTTCAACGTGACCAACGTACCACCAAATATTAATTTAAGACTTAACACTCACCACAACCACTCGTGCCAAAGAGGACGAAGTCGCCAGGTTACCACGTCTGGGGAGAGAAAACAGCCATGCAGACCGACCCTCCAGGAAGATGTCACCCCCAGTCTGACCCTCCTGTCCTCTGGCCCTCTCCAGTCTTCTTTAAGTGTTTCTTTTTTTATGTCTTCTTCTCAGGATCTTCCTTCTTCTTCCTTCGCTTCTCCAGATGAAATGATGATGTGGGGGGGGGGGGGCGTAAAAACAAACAAGATGGTGATAAATGAGCTCCAGCAAGATGACGAGTCCTGCTCCAGTGGGCTGACTGCCCACTCCAGTTGCTATCTAGAATACAGGGACGAGGCCCTCTCCAACAAAATGATCAATGAATAGAAAAAACCGAGATGACTCGATCACCCCCCAAATCAGAGTGTCAGAACTCACCCCCAAGCCCAACTTTTGTCCACCCTCCAATAGCGACGTATCTGAGCGAGAAAACTGAGTGAACGCAAATGAATGGGACGCACGTGCAAAGACAGTGCACAGCGAGGGCTGGGGTGAAATAGCAAGCGACTGCTCAAAAATCAGTCGAGCAGTGTTTGCCCCAAGATTTGGTCCCTTCTAAAAAATGGGCATATAGGATGAAAATAATAGGGACAGAAATCTCCTCGCAAGGGGGTGGAAACGAAGGGTCACGCTTGACGCGTGACATGGACCTTCAAAGAAAAATTAACTGTTTAGAAAAGTACTGCCAAAAATGGGGATTGTCAGTGAATATGGATAAGACAAAAGTTATTGTTTTCAGAAATGGTGGTTTCATTAAGAAGAGTGAAAAATGGAACTTTGACCAAAAGGGATAAACGTTGTTTCTTCTTATTGCTATTAGGAATGTAATTTCTCATTTCAACCTAAACTGGACAAAAATGGTGTAGAAAACTGAGCATCAATGCATTAAGAGCAGTAGCAGGTATAAAAGGTTATACTTTAAACTTGAAAAACCATTCCAACCGTAACTGTCTTTAAAATATTTGACATGAAAGTAAAGCCGATTATGTTGTACGGGTCAGAGGATTTGGGTTATAAAAGTTATGAGGTGATTGAAAGGGTTACAAAATAAAATTTGCATAATGGATTCTGGGAGTTGGACGAGATTTAGAAATAAAATAGCACTAGGAGTATGTGGTAGATTTCCCATTTTTATTGATACTTACGTACAGATGATAAAATACCTTGGTGTAGAAATACATTTAGCTGACACAGATATCCTAAGCATGTTATGGAATGTTGTTAAATCAAGAACAGAGTGGTCGAAAAAACTGGGCCACAACATAAGAAATATTCTGTGCAGACATGGTTTTTGGTATAGAGTGGGATGCAAAATCCAGGTAATATTAATCTATTTTTTGATATCGTTTAAACTAGAGCTGCAAGATATATATCGCCAAAATGGCACGAGGCAGTTTCTCCAGGAGGGGGATTATGTTTTATATCATCCTGAGATTGTTAAAGGCAACATATTTTCAGATCTGGGATAATGTTAATACAGACGTGTAATATGTTTATGAGAAGTAACGGTATTGCTCTTAATGGCGTACCTCGATTTGGCAAATTATATAACGATGTTTTTGTAAACAATGTGAAGGAAATATATTGAAGATTTGACCATTTCAATTGAAATGCCATGGTTATACACTTTTACGACATAAATAAATACCTCCTTTTATTTCGTTTTCCTTCCACAACGAAAATTGCAACTCTTAAATACGAAAGTTAAGGGAAATTATCACTAAAGACCGCATTTTTGTAACTGAATGTTTGAAAATACGAAATAATGTTTAGAACAGTTGAATTCAGGAATGTCATGTGTAAATTTAAAATTTGTATTTGAACATGACTTGTAAAAATGTTAACGTGCCTAAAAAGAAATGTCAACAGATAATCCTTGAAGTGAATTATCTTATTTAAAACAACCTTGTATATACATTATGTTTATGATATGACACACTGCTTATTGTTTACTGTAAAAAGGAATTCTAATTGCTGAATTGTAATATTCAGTATATCTCTCTTGTCCTATGGGTTAAATGGCCTTGCAAAGGAATGGAATAAAACTTATTGTTATTGATATTGTTATTGTTTTTATTGTTATTGTATTGTTACACACACAACACCACACACACACACACACACACACACACACACACACACACACACACACGCACGCACACACGCACGACGCACGCACGCCGCACAAACAACACACGCACGCACGCACGCACGCACGCACACACACACACACAACACAACAAACACAATCACATACACACCACACAACACACACACCAACATACACCACACACACACACACTCACAACACACATGCAAACACACACACACACCACACCACACACACACACACACACACACACACACACACACACACACACACACTCAACATACGCTCGCGCTTGCTTCCTATCTTTCTTACTATCATGTCTTCCTATCTATTATTATTATATTGGGTATTTATATAGCGCCTCTCCTTATGGTCACAGACCAGCCTTTAAAAAAACACACTACCTCACTCACTCTATCTTCTATCTATCTACCTTACCTTTCTATTAATTTATCTATCGATCAATCGATCTATCATCATCCACGAAAGACAGATAAAGAGGTGAATAGACCGATTATAAACTGATTGCCCGTGGAATTAATATTCTTGGCGACATTTACACAACAGAGAATGATCACCATTCACAATCAGAACTGATCAGATCATTCATATTTTCTTTACAACCCCGTTGACACAGGAGGCTAGGAAAGAAAGAAACTAAGCAGACAGAGATTATGACAGTGGAAAGGTTGGGGGGGGGGGGGGGGGGGGGGAAGGGGGGAGGAGGAAGAGCTGAAGGAAAAGGATGGGGGAGGGAAAGTGGACAAAAAAAAAATGTGTATGATGAAGCAAACGCCGGGGTTAGACATGTATGTGATTCTAATACAATGGTCACAAAAAACAAGAGACGAATACGGAAAATGCATTAAAAAAAAAAAAAAAGATTGTTCTCTCCGTGTATCTTCTTATAGCTCGATAAACATCTTTCCAACTTTTCACCAATTTAAAAGGAAAAAAAAGGGGGAAAAAAAATGCTTTTTCATGAACACGGAGATCGTCCTATGAACGTCACTCACAAACTTCAAATTATGGACAAGGTCTTTCAATCATGTGTGACACTTCTCCCAGAGTTGACCAGGTCTCACCCGATCGATTAAGACCTTTGGATGCATGGCACCACGGCTCTGTAGTATTACTCCATTCCGTTATCAACCAACATCATACTCGACTTGTAAGCTCAATCCCGCCCATCGGATCCGGAGTGGTTAGAAATAAATTGGAGCTTTACGTCGACCAAATTGGGCCAATACAATTCCTTCAAAGCACTTCCCTGCTTCAAACAAAGTGGCGTGGCTGGTTTATCAGTAAATTCCGTGCACTCTCAATTTTGTCATCACCGACGACAAGAGAGCTTCAAGTTTTTGAAACTATATGTTGAAGTAATCTAAAACTGGTGCCACGGACGCTTCACCATCAGATATTGGTAGACCCAGCTATCATTCTGTTTGAGTGCGCGTGCAGCGCGCGCGCGCGCGCGAGCGTGTGTGTGTGTGTGTTGTTGTGTGTGTGTGTGCGTCGCGTGCGTGCGTGACGTGCGTGCATGCGTGCGTGCGTGCGTGCGTATGTGGCGTGAGTGCGTGCGTGCGTGTTGCGTGCGCGCGCGTGTGTGTGTGTGTGGTTTTGTGTGTGTGTGTGTGTGTGTGAAGTGTGTGTGTGTGATTGTGAGTGTGTGTGTGATTATCCCAGAAGGATATAAAGCATCATTCTGATTAGTATCCATTTTTCTCTCTGTCTCTTTCTCTCAGTCTCTTTTCCGCTCTAATGCACCTAGCCATTCTGGCTTTGTGTATTTATTTTTTCACAACGGGAATCACCGCCGTTTATTTGTGTCTTTGTCTGAGTGTGTGTGTGTGTGTGTGTGTGTGTGTGTGGGTGTGTGTGTGTGTGTGTTGTTGGGGTGCTGTGTGTGTGTGTGTGTGTGTGTGTGTGGTGTGTGTGTGTTGGTGTGTGTGTGTGTGTGTTGTTATGTGTGTTGTGTGTGTGTGTGTGTGTGTGTGTGTGTGTGTGTGTTGGTGTGTGTGGGGGTGTGGGTGATGCACGGCTACTTGCATGCGCGTGAGCATGTGTATGTTGGGTGTGTATGTGTGCATGTGAAAGAACGCGCTTGCATAGGTGTGTGCGTGCGTACGTGCGTGTGCAGTGTGTGTGGTGTGTGTGTGTGAGTGTGTGTGTGTGTGTGTGTGTGTGTGTGTGTGTGTGTGTGTGTGTGTGTGTGTGTGTGTGGTGAGTGTTGTGTTTGTGTGTATCCTGTAACTGGTCTTGCTCACCACGGTTGACTTGGTCTTTGTTCTCTCTCTGTGTATTTTTGTCATCAACAGACATCGTCATTGATTCTGGTTCGTGTTTCCTATAATGTCTTTGTTTTTGTCCTATAAACTTAATTAGTTTAGCAGTTTGGGTTTGTGTTTTTATTCTCTCACCGACACCATTTGTTTGTGTCTTTGTCTGTCTATATCTTGTTCTCTCAATCAGATATCACCATCATTCTGCATTGTGTGTTCCTCCTCTTTTACAAACACACGATCATTCTGTTTTGTTGTTGTTGTTTATGTTTTGTTTTTTTATCCTCTCAACGAACGTTCCTCACCATGTCAGGTCTGCCAGTATTCTTCTCTAAATTAGCCATTGTGTACTTTAATTTTCTGTAAAAATGAGCCCCAAAATGCTCTAACATACGAAAAAGATGTCAGGACCGGCATCAAGTCTGGTATCACGAAGCTTTTACATTGGAATGAATATGTTCATATTCTGACAAAACCTCTGGACTAACTTTCCACCACACAATGAAGTGACTGCCGCATATTAGAGCTCACTATGTGCTGTACTGCTTTGACAGCTATGGCAGTGGCATCTCAGATCTCTTTCTCTCTGTGTACACAATCAAGCAGAGCAGCTTCCAAATAGTTTCCAAATACATTGTCTTTCACAGTAGCAATAGGAATTTGAGATGTCACTTTTAAAACGTTTTTGCGTGTTCAGTTTAAAACATTTTTTTCTGCTGCAAAAATCAGATTCGGTGATTTCTGTTTAGCTCTAGACATCCGTCACTTATCGATTTGTCTTTAATTAAGACGTCTCCGCTACAGAAGAGGCACGTTCTGATAGATGGACAAACAGACAATACAAACTTTACTATCCCAAAAGGGCGAGTAGGAGTTGTAATGTGCAGGCCGCCATCCCCCCCCCTCCCCAGCCCGCCAAACACCACTCCCCGATACCCCCACTATAATACCATTAGAGTAAGGACTTCTTTTCAAAAACCCTTGTATAACGAGGATTTGATAAGGAACTTTCCTGAAGACTACCTTTTCGTAATTCTATTAATGAAGTTTACACGATAGAGGACGCACAGTAACTTGCATATCACACACACACACACACACACACACACACACACACAACACACACACACCACAACACACACACACACAACACACAAACACACACACGCACGCACGCACGCACGCACGACGGCACGCAACGCACGCACGCACGCCCCCACACACACACACACACACCACACACACACAAACACACACACACACACACACACACACACACACACAAAATCAAAACATAAATTTTGTTTTTGTTTTGTTTCTGAACGGGCAGAAGGTAACATTTTTTAACAAAGAAAAAAAAACGAATGGGTTAAACAAAAACAAAAAAAAAACAAAAAAACAAAAAAGTAGGAAGAATGGGTGGAAATAGAATCATCAACGAATAGAGCAAAAAGAAAAGTAAGGACACAGAAACGCAGAGAACGAGGAAGAAGACAGCAAGAAAAACAGAACAAAGAGAAGAAGACAGCAAGAAAAGCAAGAAACAAGCAGGAAAAATTAGAAAGGAAAGTGAAAACGAAAAATTGATATGTGAATAGGTAGAGAACGGTGAGGGACTGAAGTGTATATATGGCAAAAATAAGATGAGAAAAAAAATCATTACGAAAGATGGAACCTCACAATGAGCTAAAATCCTTTCTTCTAATTGGTGAGAGGAGGAAGTAGAGGAGTGTTGAGGGTGGGGTGGCCATAACGGTTAAGGATGGGTGGGTGGGGGAGGTTTTGTGCAGTAAAGGGGGAATGGAGGTTGTGTGAAATAAATTACATCCGTCAGGAGTCTGGGCGTGATTCTCGTAAACAAGTCCAATAACGGAGTGAAAACAAAAAAACAAAAATGCTGATGTAAAGGGGTTGCATCGATTTACTTCTTTCCCTTTCCCTTTCCCCAAATCGGACAAAAACACTGAAGGAAGACAAAAAGGAACCCCCCCCCCCCCCCCCCCCCCCCCCACACACACAAGGACACACACACAGACACCCACACACACACACACAGCCACACAGACACACAGACACACAGACCAGACACACACACACACACACACACCACACACACACACACACCAACACAACACACACACACACACACACACACGCACTTCGTTCTAATATCACGATTAGTGGAAAGACGTTAAATAAATCAACACACACACACACACACAAACTCACACACACACACACACACACACACACCACACACACACACAACACCACACACACACAACACACGCGCGCGCGCGCGCGAGCACACACATATTTCTTTTTTCTTCATTTGGTTTGGCCCGTTTTTCAACTACGGTATGCTATGCGTGTTCTTTTTTTTTCACATTTGCGGTGGCCTTTGCCAGTCATCACATTGTTTTATTACAACTAGCATATAACTTAAAGCAGAACTCGCTTCTTTTAACTGATTGTTTTTTTTTCAACCACGCTTCTGTGCAGCAAAATAACTTTCCTTCTCTTGTGCTTCTTTGTAAAGACTTTATACTTTTTTTTTTTCCTTTTCATCACAATGGTCGGCGTAGCACGTTCTGTTAAACCAGTGACACCGAGGCATTGTTAATGGTCGGCGTCCTCTTGGAAGACCAATGACACCGAGCAATGTTAATGGTCGGCGGTCTCTTGGAGACCAATGACAAAGGGCAATGCTTAATGGCCGGCTTTTCTTTTGAAACCAGTGACACCGGGCATTGTTAATGGTCGGCGTTTTCTTTTGAAACCAGTGACACATGGCATTGTTAATGGTCGGCGTTTTCTTTGAAACCAGTGACACTGGCATTGTTAATGGCCGCGTTTCGTTGAACCAATTGACACAGGGATTGTTAAATGGTCGGCACATTTTTCTTTGAAACAATACACCGGCATAGTTAATGGACGGCGTTTCTTTTGAAACAATAACACGGGCATTGTTAATGGCGGCGTTCTTTAAATCCACTGACAAAGGCATTGTAATGGTCGGCGCGTTTCTTTGAAACCTGTGCAACGGGCATGTTAATGGTCGACGTTTCTTTGAAAAACCAATGGAAACGGCCATTGTTAATGGTCGGAGTTTCTTTGAAACATTGTCACCGGCCAATGTTAAGTCGGCGTTTTCTTTGAAACCAATGAACCGGCATTGTTAATGGTCGGCGTTTCTTTCGAAAACCAAAGATACGGACCAATGTTAATGTCCGGCGTTTTCTTTTGAAAACCAATGACACGGCATTGTTAATGGCGGCCGTTAGTTTGAACAATAACACACCTGGCATTGTTAATGGTTGGCGTTTCTTTAAAACATGACACGGGCCTTGTTAATGGTCGGCGTTTCTTTGAACCAATAACACCGGCATTGTTAATGTTCGGCGTTTCTTTGAAAACATATGACACCGGGCATTAGTTAATGGTCGGCGTTTCTTTGAAACAATAACAACTGGCATTTGTTAATGGTCGGCGTTTCTTTGAAAATCAATGACACCGGGCATTGTTAAATTGTTCGGAGTTTCTTTGAAACCAATGACACCGGGCATTGTAATGGTCTCGGCGTTTTCTTTTGAAACCAAAACACCTGGCAGTTAATGGTCGGCGTTTATTTGAAACATTAACACCGGGGCATTGGTAATGGTCGGCGTTTCTTTGAAAACCATTGAACACAGGGCATTGTTAATGGTCGGCGTTACTTTGAAACCAATAACACCTGGCATTTGTAATGGTCGGCGTCTCGTGTCTTTGAAACCAATGACACGGGCATTGTTAATGGTCGGCGTTTCTTTGAAACCAATGACCAGGCATTGTTTAATGGTTCGGCGTTTTCTTTGAATCCAGTGACACCGGGCATTTAATGGTCGGCGATTAGTTAGAAACCAATAACACGGGCATTGTTAATGGCCGGCGTTTCTTTTAAACCAATGAAAACTGGGCATTGTTAATTGGTCGGCGTTTTCTTTTGAAACCAGTGACTCCGGGCATTGTTCATGGTTTCGGCGTTTCTTTAGAATCCAATAAACACCGGGCATTGTTAATGGTCGGCGTTACTTTGAAACCAATGACACCTGGCCATTGTTAGGTCGGCGTTTCTTTGAAACCAATGCCGGGCATTGTTAATGGTCGGCGTTCTTTGAAACCAATGACACCTGGCATTGTTAATGGCGGCGTTTTCTTTGAAACAATGACAACTGCACTGTTAATGGTCGGCGTATCTTTGAAACCAAATGACACCAGGCTTTGTTAATGGCCGGCGCTTCTTTGAACCAATGACAATGGGCAATGTGAATGGTCGGCGTTCTTTGAATCAATGACACGGGCATGTTAAATGGTTGGCGTTTTCTATGAAACAATGAACCGTGGCAATGTTTTTTTTATAAAAAAATTTGGTCGGCGTTTCTTTGAACCAATGACACGGGGGCAATGTTTAATGGTCGGCGTTTTCGTGAAAAACCAATGACACGGGCATTGGTTAAAGGTCGGGTTTTCTTTGAAACAAATGACACAGGGCAATGTTAATGGTCTGGCGTTTCTTTGAAAACAATAACCTGGCATTGTTATGGTCGGCGTTTTCTTTGGAAACCAATAACACCGGCATTGTTAATGGATCGGAATTTTCTTTGAAACCAATGACACCGGGCATTGTTAAGGTCGGCGTTTCTTGAAACCAATGACACCGGGCATTGGTAATGGTCGGCGTTCTTGAAAACAATAACACCTGGCATGGTAAAAGGGTCGGGGTCTTTGAAACCAGTGGGGACACCGGGCATTGTTAATGGTCGGCGTATCTTTGAAACCAATGACACTCGCATTTGTTTAATGGTCGGCGTTTTCTTGAAACCAAATGACACGGGCAAGTTATGGTCGGCGTTTATTGAATCCAATGACACCGGGCTAGTGTTAATGGCCGCCCGTTTCTTTGAAACAATGACCAACGGGATTGTTAATGGTCGCGTGTCTTTGAAACCAATAACACCGCCGGCATTGTTAATGGTCGGCGAATCTTTGAAACCAATGACACTGGTCATTGTTACTGGTCGGCATTTTTGAAAACCAATGAACGGGCAATGTTAATGGTTCGGGCGTTTCTATGAAACCAATGACACCGGGCTTGTTAATGGTCGGCGTTTCTTTGAAACCAGTGAACGGTAGTGTTAATGGTCGGGTTTCTTTGAAAACCAATGACACCAGGCATTGTAAATGGTCGAGCGTTTTTTCTTAAGACCAATGGCTGGTCAGTATGGAGATGATGATCTCCTTTCACCTTCTGGCCCAGACCATGTCGCCACAAAGGAGATGTCTGGTCCGATCCCCGGGATCAGCTAGGGACACTGCTAACTGTGTGTGTTATTGGGATAATTCAATGCTTATCTATACATTCATTTCGACAACGCCGTAATTGAAGAAAGACCTAAATAATGATTTATTTCTCCTAACTTTACGATCCGCTTTTCTCCATGTGGCGTGCCATTGGCGTGTTACAGTGTACAGCGTTTCGTTTGCTGCAGAATTCTCTCTCCTTTCTCTCTCTGGATTTCCCTTCATTTGCTCACCACTTACCTCCCTCCCACGTTATATTCAATAGTTTTTAATCATTAGTAAATTTTAGTCGGTATGTAAAAAAATAATTAAAACTGTCTGCAGCTACTGCTCCCAGAGGAGTTTTTGGACCGAAATATTGGACACATTAAAGGAGGTCTCATTACCAAGTGGTTCTTGCGGTTAAATATCCCTCTCTCTCTCTCTCTCTAATCTCTCTCTCTTCGCTCTCTCTCTCTCTCTCTCTCTCTCTCTCTCTCTATCTCTCTCTCTCTCTCTTACATACATACATACATATATATATATATAGTATGATAGTCCGAACTTGTAGGATATTCATACTATCTAACATTCAAAACAAACTTTTGGAAAACAAGGTCGTGACTGTACACCCCCCCCTGGGATGAACGGCCCTACGCTGCGTGAACGACAACCCTAGAAACTTGAAAATTAGAAAAAGAACGGTAAAATCTTCCAAAACCAAAATCTAAAAAAATCATTTTAGAGCAATAAAAGATAGTGAACTACCTAGATTATAACGTTTGACCTAACCAGCACATTTATAAACCATACAAAAAACCAAATGATAACCTGCTTATGTAAATAATCCAAAAGTAACATCCACCTTCCTATTACTAAAAAACAATTACCAGAGGCATAAATAAAAGATTATCCAACCTGTCTTGCAACGAAACAGCATTCAATAACGCTGCAGCTGAATACCAAGAAGCGTTACACAAAAGTGGCTACAACTACAAACTACAATATGATCCAGATAATGACATGAGCAGACACAAGAAGAACAGGAAAAGAAAGATCATATGGTACAACCCCCCATATGACGGACGAGTGAAAACAAATATAGGGAAAGAATTCTTTAGAATCCTAACATCATCATTCCCAAAAGAGCACAAATTATCCAAGATATTCAACAAAAACAGCATCAAATTATCATACTCATGTATGCCCAACCTTAAAAACATCATTGATTCAACCAACAAAATGAAAAGCAGCACAGAGAAAAACGAGGGTGATGAAAGGAAATCCTGCAACTGTATCAAGAAAGAACAGTGCCCTCTGAGCAACAAATGCCTCTACAACAGCATTGTGTACCAAGCCACTGTAACATCAGAGAACGCAGAAGAAACATATATAGGTATCACTGAAAACCAATTTAAAACTAGATATGCAAACCACAAACAGTCATTTAACAAAGAAAGATACAAAAACCAAACAGAATTGAGTAAATACATCTGGAAGCTCAAAGAGAAAAAGATAGACTACAATATATCCTGGAAAATCATAGAAAGAGCAGCACCATACAACAACATTTCAAAAAGATGTAACCTATGCTCAACAGAAAAGTACATAATACTATGCAAACCACAACTGGCAACTTTAAATACTAGGATAGAAATGGTTAACAACTGCAGGCACAAGTGGAAATTCCTATCAGTGAACAAGAACCAGAAACACATGAAAAACACAGACAGCACGTGATGACAGACAACACAAGCAGTCATAAAACACCGGCAGCACAGACCCACCACATCCTGATGATTGCATTGCATGAAACAGCGCTGTAGATAGTTTTAGACCTTATCTTTTAACAATATATATATATATATATATATAATATATATATATATTTATATATATATATATATATATATATATATATATATATATATATAATATATATATATAATATATATAATTATAAACAAAGCTTGCTCTTATGTCTTAGATTGACGAAATAGGGGGAAATAAGCATTCATATCTGCAGTGGTAGATGATTCTGCCTAACTAACAGTATGTGCTTGAGTGGGTGAATGGAGAAAAATAAAATAAATGCTTCTAAAAATGAGCCTTCAGCAAGCTTATAGTCTCCAAGGGGGAGACATCCTCCAATAGGGAGAGAAACTCACTAACATATAACTCCTGGTCATATATCGATATTTCGAAACCTTGTTGTTTCTCCTCAGTGACCGCGGAAAGTGGTAATTTGACTCCTCTGCCTTTTCAGTTTTAAGAAGAATGCAATCCCAGAAAAGTGCAATACCCTAGTATATTTGTTGAGTTTTCAAAAAACCAACCAAAGGTGCCACCTAAGAAGCAAAAGAAAATGATGAAAGAGCAAAACAAGCTACATTTTTGGCTCATTTTTAGAAGCATGTATTTCATTTTTCTCCATTCACCCATTCAAGCACATACTGTTATTAGGCAGAATCATCTACCACTGCAGATATGAATGCTTATTTCCCCCTATTTCGTCCATCTAAGACATAAGAGCAAGCTTTGTTTATAATTCAATATTTCTTACAGTCATTGCAACACCAAGCTGCTCTGTAAGTTGCTGGAACGGTGCGCGGTACTTATCCTTGGAATTTATTAGTTTGTTGTATTTAGTCCTTGAGATTCATTCCAAGAACTGACCCTCAGCACTTGTGTCTTAAGAGGATATCTTTTTATATTTTTTACTTTTCACAAGAAAATGTAGCTGTTTTGCTCTTTCATCATTTCTTTTGCTTCTTAGGTGGCACTTTGGTTGGTTTTTTGAAAACTCAACAATATACTACGGTATTGCACACCAGCCTTTTCTGGGATTGCATTCTTCTTAAAACCGAAAAGGCAGAGGAGTCAAATTACCACTTTCCGCGGTCACTGAGGAGAAACAACAAGGTTTCGAAATATCGGTATATGACCAGGAGTTATATGTTAGTGAGTTCCTCTCTATTGGAGGATGTCTCCCCTTGGAGACGAAGCTGTAAGGCTCATTTTTGAAGCTTTATTTTTCA
>CM031612.1:80936897-80956897 GCA_018398815.1 Conus ventricosus
CTCTGTCACTATCTCTGCCCCCCTCTCTGTCTGTCTGTCTGTCTGTCTGTCTGTCTGTCTGTCTCTCTCTCTCTCTCTCTCTCTCTCTCTCTCTCTCTCTCTCTCTCTCTCTCTCTCTCTCTCTCTCGCACGATGAGTTGTGTGTGTGTGTGTGTGTGTGTGTGTGTGTGTGTGTGTGTGTGTGTGAAACAGCCTTTCACTGCGTTGCATGTGCAGTTAGCTATGGATTTTGTCGTCAAGGTGACGTCAATCTTTTCCCCTGGCTAGGTTTTTTTTTGTTTTGGTTGGATTATTTCATTTATTTATTTTTTTGGGGGTGGGGTGGGCGGGGTGGTGGTGGTGCTGCTGCTGCTGGGTGTTTTTGTTGTTGTTGTGCTCGTTTGTGTGTGTGTGTGTGTGTGTGTGTGTGTGTGTGTGTGTGTGTGTGTGTGTGTGTGTGTGTGTGTGTGTGTGTGTGTGTGTGTGTGTGTGTGCGCGCACGTTCATGCATGTGTGTGCTTGTGTGTGTATATGTGCTCGCACGTGTCGCGTGTGCGCGCACGTGTCGTGTGTGTGTGTGTGTGTGTGTGTGTGTGTGTGTGTGTGTGTGTGTGTGTGTGTGTGTGTGTGTGTGTGTGTGTGTGTGTGTGTGTGTGTGTGTGTGTGTGTGTGTGTGTGTGAGAAGGTGGGTTATTTCTTTGTTTGCCTTTTCTCTATTTTTTCACATTCTTTGGAATGGCATTGCATGGGAAGAGTGGGGAAAAAATGTGACGAAGCAAAGATAGGAAGGGAAGAAAAACACAGACAAAAAAAAAAAGATTGTATGTATGTATGTATGTATGAATGTCCTTCCCTCCCGCTCTCTCTCTCTCTCTCTCTCTCTCTCTCTCTCTCTCTCTCTCTCTCTCTCTCTCTCTCTCTCTCTCTCTCTTCTCTCTCACTCTCTCTCTCTCTCTCTCTCTCTCTCTCTCTCTCTCTCTCTCTCTCTCTCTCTCTCTCTCTCTCTCTCTCTCTCTCTCTGAAGTGTGTCGATTCCTGAAGAAGCCCTTGTGACGAAAGCTTGGATCGATAAAATCGTCCCTGAGGGAAAAAAATGTTCAACTTGTATTACTGTTCATTTTATTCAAGTACCGACTTTTCACTATTTTTGTTGTTGGTTGGGATTAATTGATTTATTTTCTGTTAGGGGGTGGAGGGGATAGTTATAGATGATGTGATGATGATAGGGTTTTAGTATGTAGATGAGCTCGTTTGGTTTGTGTGTTGTGGGTGTGTGTATGCGAAGGTATACCGGGTGTGGTGTAGTGTGTATGGAGAAAAGTGTGTTGCTGGTGTTTATGTTGTGTGGTTTGGGGCACCTATGAATGATGCTTAGTGTAATGTGCTCGCACGTGTCGCATCGAAAGCACAGTGTGGGTACTGTAGTGTGAGTGTTGGTGTGTGTAGTGGGTAGTGGTGACAGTGGTGTGGTAGTGTGTGTGTGTGTGTTGTAGTGTGATAGTGTGTGAGTATATGTGAGAAGGGTGTCTTATTTGCTTTTCTCTATTTTGAACATTTTTGGAATAGGCATTGCTGGGAAAATTTGGCACCACTGATGCTGGAAACAAAGATAGCAAGGATAAAAAGAAAAAAAAAAAAGATTAAAGTATTTGATCTGTATAATTTCCCTCCGTTCTCTTAAAAACTCTCCTACTTCTCACTCTCTATTGTCTACTCCATATCTCTCCTTCTCTTCTTCTCACCATCCCGTAGTCGCTCACGAACTTGGAAATGGTATATTAGGCATGGTTTTAAAAGGGTGAAGGTGGACAACAAGAATAGACGTGTTTGGAATGATAAACAAATTTATCAAACCCAAAATGTGAAGTGGGGGCAGTTTGAATTTAAGTATTTGAAAGATTTCACAAAACAGCGTTATGACTTCAATGAGTGAGAAGACGTTGGAAATGAACATTTGATAATGGTTTCACCTAAAACAGCTTAGGTTAGAGGAACTTTCACGGGAAATTTAGGGGCCAGCATGATACCAAAAGAGCAATTGATATAAAGTTTGTACTTTACATAAGGAGAATAGAGTTGAAGCCGGTGTCTAAATGGGTGCATTTAATTCTGAGAAAGTCGAAATGGGTTGTATATTGTTAAGTGTGTGTCGATTGTGGTAGTATGGTGTTCAATTCTGCAATGCAAAAAAATTTTTGTAGATTTTTCTGTTTTTGTGTGTGTATGGTCATGGTTTTTTGCAGTACAAAATAAGCTAGCATAAACTATTTAAATACTTTGTTCTTTGGGAAACTGGATTAACCAAACATAATCAAACTCTTTTTTTTTTTATATTTTTTTGTGCTGGCCCTATTTCTTTCCTTAGGTCATATTAGAACCCACTGTAGTTTCTACATCTATCGTTACACCATTGCACATTTAAGCCAAAGCGCAATAACAGCACAAAACCAATTGGGTAGCGATGGTCATCCATAGCATACCATCGGCGGATACGCTGTCTACCATGCTTTTTAGAGCAATTATGAATGTTTCACACAGGCGTTTGTCTAAACGCCTAATTCACGAGCCGACTAGACGGGCATTAATTGGTTAATCGATGAACCTGATGATACCCTAGGATGTTCCACCACAACTTTCCAAAACACCAGTGGATTCCGTTGCCCCACGAACCAAACCAACCAAACGCGGACGGAAACTCAAACGTGAGGAAATATTATACCTAAACCTATATGCATTTAAAACTGGCTATAAATTTACCATACCCTTTTTTCTTGCACCAAGAAGCCCATTATAAGAATCTATGATATTACCTTTTGCGTCTGAGACTTTAATGAGGGGTACATCTGCACGTTAATTATTAATATTCTTAGGGCCAACCGGCGTTTTGAGAATAATGATCATCAGCTAAATTGGTAGAAAATTTGAAACAAGACTAAACGCTCCATGTAATTATTAATAACTTTTATTGTAGTTCATTTTACCAAGGACCAAGCAAACTACTCTGGTTGACCGCCGGCACAAACTACATTAATGAAATCTGTCGTGAACCCACCGACCTAGCTCAAAACATGTCCGTCGCTTTAACCACCCTTTGAGGTTTACCTGATACCATTCTTTTGTTGTATTGGCAAGGTATTTTTTTTCTGTTCAAAGCCTTTTGAATCATGAAGCCAGTTAACCGCTTAGAACTTAACGAAAAACTGCTTTTGGATTAGTGCCAAAACAGTAAAATCTGAACAACTGTGTCAAACCCTTTTAAATACATCTTTCCTGTATGTAAGTTGGTTAACCATCTTGTAATACCTATAATAATTATTCAATTTTTTTGCTTTTGTCACTAAGGGAATTCCGATGAATAGGGATTGTCAAAAAAGAGTTGATTTTGTAGGGAAAATAATGAAAAAGAATTAAAAGGTACAACAAAAAAAAGTAATTAAAAAAAAAAGAAAAAAAAAGACAACCCTTTCGTTGATGTTTAATAATCTCCCAATTAGACCATGGAGCATTAAATCAAAGGGGGGGGGGGGGTGGGTTGTAACAACTTCTTGGATATGTCGTTAAAAACTACTACGTAGCATCCGCATTTCTCATTATTACCTGTAGAATCTGACCTAAAAAATTTGGACATAGAAACCAAATTGAGTTATCCACAAACTTGGTTTTTTCCTTTGAAATATTCTAACGTCTCCAGAAGTCTTTTGGATTTAATGAGGAAGAATTAAGTATCATTAAGAATTGTTATATTTGCTTTCTTTTAAAATTTTGTATTCCCGCTTGCAAACATAAGCGCTTGTGTTGTGGATCAGAGACGAAGCTAATTCTTAAAAATTGTCTAGTTTAGTTTACTGATTGGACTTTGATCATACCATATCATATCTGTCATTTTATTGACACGTAATGCTTCTTCATACCTTAGCACTTCCTTTACCACTCATAAACTGTTCAAAGTTTTTTAGGGATTGTTCATATCTATGCATTCATTTTTCTAAAACATCTACCCCACATAATAGTTCTTGAATCGATTAGCACAATCATTTTTCCATACAAGTTTCTCTATAACATGGTTTTCTTGATCATTATTGTCAACAACATTTTCCTTTGGAAAAACAGCAATGAAAGAAAAGGCATGTGATCTGAATCTATGCGGTCTAAAACTTGAAATTTACATGAGTCATATACAAAGCAAGAAGATCGCTTAAAATAATAAAGTAATCAACAACACTGCAGCCAGAATCAGATATGTATGTATAGCGTCCTTCTAGGTCGCCATTACATACCCCATTAACAATACACAAATCCAATGCACGTACTAGCTGCTGGTTCGACATGATCGCAGCATTCTCATTCTCTCTCTCTCTCTCTCTCTCTCTCTCTCTCTCTCTCTTCTCTCTCTCTCTCTTCTCTCTCCTCTCTCTCTCTCTCTCTCTCTCTCTCTCTCTCTCCTCTCTCTCCTCTCTCTCTCTCTCTCTCTCTCTCTCTCTCTCTCTGAAGTGTGTCGATTCCTGAAGAAGCCCTTGTGACGAAAGCTTGGATCGATAAAATCGTCCCTGAGGGAAAAAAATGTTCAACTTGTATTACTGTTCATTTTATTCAGACATACCTGTTGACACTAATTTGTTGATGTGCGGTGCGGGTTTAATTGAGAATTTTGCCTGTGAAAGTAGACAGACTGATAGATAGAAAGATAGATAGATAGATAGATAGATAGATAGATAGATAGATAGATAGATAGATAGATAGATAGATAGATAGATTAGATAGATAGATAGATAGATAGTTTACAGATAGATATGCACATACATGATCGAAGCCGCAAAGGCATACCGACACACTCGTCAAAATTATGGAAGAAAACAGATGTTTTGCTGGTGTTTACAACTTTTGTGCTCATGCGCACACCTACTAAAAAAAAAAAAAAACACTCACGCATGCATGCACATACAAAAAGACAGACAGATGGGCAGACTGGTAGATATGAGAGATTGATGTTTACGTAGAAAGGCAGATAGACAAACAGACTGACAGATAGATAGATAGATAGATAGATAGATAGATAGATAGATAGATAGATAGATAGATAGATAGATAGATAGATAGATAGATAGATAGATAGATAGATAGATAGATAGATAGATAGATAGACAGATCAGTGATTATATCATAACACGCTAAGGAACAGGGTTTTTACCATAGTGCTGTCTGGGGAAAATTTCACCACCTTGATGCTGATGAAACGAAAGTGTATTCTTAATTCGGACTTGTTAATTTAAAAAAATAAAATAAAATAACGTTTTTGATCTGCAATCAAATGACATGTGTTAAGAAAGAAGCTCTCAGAGAGCCTATCTTTACTACCTTGGAAAGAGAAATTGGCACCAGGCAAATATACAGAGTGATGTGATTTCACCAAAACAGCGTGAAGGTGGGACACAGGAAAGGACGTTGTGGAAATGGAGTATACAGAGTGATGTGATTTCACCAAAACAGCGTGAAGGTGGGACACAGGAAAGGACGTTGTGGAAATGGAGTATATAGAATGATGTGATTTCACCAAAACAGCGTGAAGGTGGGACACAGGAAAGGACGTTGTGGAAATGGAGTATACAGAGTGATGTGATTTCACCAAAACAGCGTGCAGGTGGGACAGAGGAAAGGACGTTGTGGAAAATGTGGTGGATGGGGATGGACCAGGCATTGAGTAGTCTCAAGAAGCGAGGCAATCTGATATAAAGGTTTGTATTTGAGAGAGAGAGAGAGAGAGAGAGAGAGAGAGGGGGGGGGGCGAGGAGGGGGAGAGAGAGGGTGAGTGAGAGAGAGAGAGTGTGTGTGTGTGTGTGTGTGTGTGTGTGTGTGTGTGTGTGTGTGTGTGTCTGTTGTGTTGTGTTGTGTGTGTGTGTGTGTGTGTGTGTGTGTGCAACACAAAATGAAGCTAGCAGATAACAGATTCTCCATCTCTCTCGTTCTTTGGGAAAACTGAAATGTAAGAAAATAATTAAGTCTTTTTTTCTTTTCTTTTTTTTCTTTTTTTTTTTTTTTGTGCTGTCCCAACCTCTGCGCTACCTCAGAGGCAGTGCACCACGCCGCTCATTCCGACACCCCGTCCACAGCCATAGCCCGGCCGGCCCCGCCGCAGCCCCGGCACCAGCAATCCACAGGGAGCAGTCAATGTCAAGTCGTCATGAGGCAACCCACCGGAGGAGACACTGCACTGCTGCCGAGTCACTTCGGTGGTGTTCAGTGGCGCCTGTTCTGATCTAACATACGCAGGACACCACCTACTAAGCCCCCTACTGACGACAATAATTGCTTAGTCGCGGAGCCGGCGTGAGTGAGCTCTCCCTCCGGAGGGCGCCACCACGTCCGTCCAACGACAGCCACTCGCCGATACCGGTGACCCCGACGGAACCAAACCAAGACCACAGACGCGGAGAGGACATCGAAACTGAGGTCACCATGAGAGCAGGGCATGAAGGGCCACAGAATTTGAGACTTTTTTTTTTATGCTGATCAATGGAATGAGGATGATTAAGATGATGCTACGGATTTCCATTTCGGTCTGAGACTACATGACAGGGCTGTACTCTACGCTTCCTTTCATAATATATCCTGGCGTCAACCAGGCCCGAGAGATACAGGCACCTGCAGTGTTGGTCAGGAAATTTGAGCAACACTCTCAGAAACGCATCCATTAAGTGGATGAAACTCGACTGTGTGGTCCCAGTCTTCCCAACTGAGTCCGCAGCAAACTCAACTCTGGGTTGGAGCCGGTCGGGGCAGAAAAAACCCACATGACTTTGATGGGATTCGAACCCACGACCTCCCAGCCGGGAGTCCGCGACGCTAACCACTTCGCCACGGCGGCTGGTCAAGTCTTTTTTTTCTTAATCTATGTTGTTTTCTGTGTACAAGCAACACATTGTCAGAGTGAGTGTGCCAGTTCACCACACATTAGAACACTAACAAACCCAGACACTTTGTTTCGAACGCCAAAACATTAAAATCTGCAAAAATGTGTCCATTTGTAAATGAACAATCAGTCTATACATAGTGTGTAAGAGACTGGTTGAAAAAAAGAAAGAAAAAAAAACTAGTAGTGGAATTTTTTTTTCTCTGTGTCTTTTTTTGGGCCGATGAAGAGGACAGTGTGAAGCACCAAAAAATGAAGAGGTGGATTTTGGCCTTAGGGAAAAAAAAAGAAAAAGAATAAAAAAAGAAAGAAAGAAAGAAAAGAAAGAAAGGAAAGAAAGAAAGAAAAGAAAGAAAGAAGAAAGAAAGAAAGAAAATCACCGCCTTAGGTGCTCCAGTGATCCAATAACTGATGCCATTAAAAACAAAGGGGGGGGGGGGGGGGGGGGGGGTTGTTAACAATTTCATCTGGCTGGAGCAATCGATTAAAAAGACTAGGTAGATTCTACAGATATGATTCTCACTACCATACATAATAGTTACATAGTAATGTCCTAATGAATGCTCCACAAAATTGCGCTACCTGAATAGTCATACGAAATCCTGTCTAATTGATAAAGAAGAAGATTAAGAATGAGAGAGAGAGAGAGAGAGAGAGAGAGAGAGAGAGAGAGAGAGAGAGGAGAGAGAGAGAGAGAGAGAGGAGAGAGAGAGAGAGAGAGAGAGAGAGAGAGAGAGAACGACTACAAGAGAGACAAGAAGAAACCGAAAAGTCGTTCGACGAGGGAAGTGACACATCACAAGCTGATCACAGTGGTAATGGATGTCTTTCTGCTGTCTAAGCCAGCATTACGCTCGACGTGCCCAGCCTTCAAACAGCCTGCTTCCATTTCTGTCGCCAATTTAGCTGTCAATTATTGTAAAGATAATGTATGGCCGTGTTTGCCTCATTGCATTTTCATGTCCTTTTTCCCTCTTTGCGACACACGACCTTCTCTACCATCTCATGCACAGCCTCCCCATCTGCAATTCCTCTCCCCTCGCAGTATCAACTTCCCTTTTCCTACGTCCGCTGTTCTCACTGATGTAGACACAGTATGCAATTTAAAAAAAACCCTTACATACACACCCACACACACACACACGCACATGCACACACATACTCGCGCGCACCACACACACACACACACACACACACAACACACACACACACACACACACACACACACACCACACCGCGCGTGCACACACACACACACACACACACACACACACACACACAACACACCACACACACAACACACACATATAACACACACACACACACACACACACACACATGTACACACACACACATGTAACACACACACACACACACACACACACACACAACACACACACACACACACACACACACACACACACATGTACACACACACACGAGCGCACACCACACACACACACACACACACACACACACACACACACAACACACACACACACACACACACACATTACACACACATTACACACCACGCCTGCGCGCGTGCGCGCTCACATACGCACACACACACACAACACACACACACACACACACACACACACACACACACACACACACACACACACACACATACATACATACAACATAATCACGCATACACGTATGCACACCTATACCAAAGCATGGACACAGCAAGCACGTGCGCGCGCGCGCTCACACACAACACACACACACACACACACACACACACACACACACCACACACACACACACACACACACATATATATATATATATAATATATATATATATATATATATATATATATAATATTATATATAAATATATATATATATATATATAGGGGTATTTTTTTTTCTTTTTTTACTTTTTGTTTAATTTCTGAATTTTTAATATGTCTGGTGGGTTTGGTAAAAGGAGCCAGAGTTGAGTGAGCTTTGAAAGGATTATAGATTTTAATATTGCAACTCTGCCAAGAGGTGTGATCTGACGTTTGACCCACATTTTGAACAGATACTTTACTTCTGCTAATTTTGCTGAGTAATTAACTTCAAGACATTCGTTTAAATCATTAGTGAACCAAATACCTAACACACGAAATCTTGCCGGATTCCAGTTTAAACCTAAATGTTCCATATAACGAGCTGTGGAATTTTTGCAACTCCCTAGCCAAATCACACTAGTTTTGCCCGAGTTTATATGGAGCCCTGAGACAGAATTAAACATGGCAAGTACATCTACGCAAATTTCAAAAGACTTTCTGTCTCCTGCCAGTAAAAATTCAGTGTCATCAGCGTACTGTGTCAGCTTGTGTTCAACATTATTCACCGTAATGCCTTTAATATCTGTGTTTTCTATGACAGTCATTGCTAATATTTCAACACACAATATGAAAATATATGGAGATATGGGGTCTCCCTGTCTACAACCTTTTGTTATTTGAAACCATTCTGACACCTGGCCATTCACTATAACACAAGATTTAGTATTTCTATAGAATGTACTTATCCATTTACATATGTCTTCTTTAAAACCAAATGCTTTTAATACTTTTAACATGAACTCCCAATTTATCGAGTCAAAAGCTTTTTCAAAATCTGTATTTAACAGCAATCCTGGTAACTCATGTTTATCTAAGTAGGCAATTGTATCATAAATCAGTCTTAATTTATCCCCAATATACCTATTTTTCATAAATCCGGTTTGGTTTTCACCGATGATCTTTGGTAGTACTATCTTTAAACGATTTGCAGGACAGGATGACCCAGTTTTGTAAATCACATTTAATAACGAGATAGGTCTCCAGTTTTTTTATATACTGTCTTTGTCTATCATGTTTCGGAATGCAAGTAATGATTCCTTCTTTCTGTACATTTGAAAGTTCTCCTCGTTCAAAACTCGCATTCAGTGCTCTTACAACAAAGAGTCCTATCTTTTTCCAGAAAACTTGAAAAAATTCCGCGCTGAAACCGTCTGTACCGGGACATATATTATTTTTCATGTTCTTTAGAACACATGTAGCTTCTTCTAGACTCATTTTCCCCTCTAATCCTTTTGCTTCCTCTTCGTTTAAACACGTGATATTTTCTACTAAATCTTTAATTTCGCAATTTTCTACCTCAATCTTTGCATATAGCAATCAATAAAATGTATATACTTCTTGAATAATGTCTTTCTGGTTTGTTAGAGTATTGCCATGTTGGTCTATCAATCTAGCCATATTTTTGCTAACATAGTGACGTTTCTCTAAATTACAGATATAATTACTTACTTTCTCCCCTTCCGCTATCCATCGAGCTCTCGACCTTAACACGGGTACAAGCAAACACTGAAACATACACACACACAGGCCGGCAGGCGCGTGCGCGTGCGCGGTCGCCGCGCACGCACGCACGCACGCGCACCGCACGCACGCCACGCAACGCACGCACACACGCACGCACGCACGCACCACACACACACACACACACACACACACACACACACACACATTCAATCCTGTCGTATATTCTCGACCCGGTGAAGATGGCAAAAAGAAATACGGAGGTGGTTGAGTGTGTGTGTGTGTGTGTGTGTGTGTGTGTGTGTGTGTGTGTGTGTGTGTGTGTGTGTGTGTGTGGTGTGTGTGTGTGTGGTGTCGCGGGTGCGTGCGTGCGTGCGTGCGTGCGTGCGTGCGTGCGTGCGTGCGTGCGCGCGGCGCGCGCACGCGCCTGCCGGCCTATGTGTGTGTATGTTTGAGTGTTTGCTTGTATCCGCGTTTGTGAGTGTGTATCAGTAAGAGTACCCCTTAGAGGAGTAGAGGAAGTAACTGATCGAAGAGCTGAGGTTTTCTATCCCGGATGACATATTTCTTGACTTTCTTTGAATGAAAATAAGATCCAAAACAATTTCATATGCCACGATGAAAAAGAAAAAAAAACTGACAGAAGAAGAAAACAGCTTGAACATGACATACAACGACTAGACAGAATCGAAAATAAAAGTGAAGAAGACATCAGATTTATAGACATGAAAAAAGAACAGTTAAAACAGATAAGGGAAAAACGAATGGAGGAAGTATGCTTAAGGTCGAGAGCTCGATGGATAGAGGAAGGGGAGAAAGTATGTGTTGTTGTTGTTGTGTGTTTTTGTTTATTTTGTTCTTGTTGTTCTTGTTATTGTTGTTGTTGTTGTTGTTTAATCTGATTCCTGTGCTGACTGCTGTCTAGGGTGTATTTTGTCATGCATTTTTGTCTGCTTTTTGAAACATCCAAAAGAAGACATACGTTCGAACTCTTACTTCTCTCATTTAAATTATGCATAAAATCTGCATTACTCATCACTTCTTTTTCTGTGTTGTTTGTATGTTGCATTATTTTCATCTTATTAAGGTGAATCCAATTTTGTTTTAATTTACTGCCCTCAACACACTACACATAGAATACCTTCCCATGGTGGATCGAATACTTTAACCCTCATGTCCCTATACACTGAGCTCGAGACCAGATGATTGTGTTGATGGCTTAATTGAATATATTCCTTTCGCTACGAGAAATAGAAACCAAGAAACGTTTAACCTGAAATCGCTCAAGTTTAAAGTTTCTATCTGTGCATCCTAAACGTTACTTCAAGATGATCCTCCCAGTTTAAATATAAGCATAGTAATTCTGTATGTTATAACTGCTTCATATTTAATTCGGCCCTGTTAATATATGCCAGAAATAGTACTCTCTCTCTCTCTCTCTCTCTCATCTCTCTCTCTCTCTCTCTCTCTCTCTCTCTCTCTCTCAATTGAGAAAAGAAAAGGTTAACCCACTATGATGCATAACCCATTAATATGATGAAGATAAAAGTGAATGTTCATATATCATATGATAAAGTGGATGGTCGAATTTCATATATTTTGATTGCGTGTGCGTGGGTGCTTATCCGCGTGTGAGCGCCGGACTCGTAATCGTATGATCCTGAGGTTGCGGGTTCGTGTGTATATGTGTGTATGCATGTGATTGCGCGGACGTGTGTGTGTGTGTGGGGTGTGTGTGTGTGTGTGTGTGTGTGTGTGTGTGTGTGTGGTGTGTGTGTGGTGTGTGTCTGCGTCGGCGTGCGTGTGTGTGTTGTGTGTGTGTTTTGTGGTGTGTGTTGTGTGTGTGTGTGTTTTGGTGGGGGTGTGTGTGTGTGTGTGTGGTGAAATTGGGTGGGCTGGTGGGTGAGTGTTTGGGATATGTATTTATGTGGTTAAATGATTTTAATAAGTGATTGCAGTTTTGTTGAGATATTTTTTTGTATTTTGTTTCATATTGATTTCATATGTCAGCAATACTTGCTTTCTGAGCCTATTGTTACCCCCCTTGTCATCAGACCGTAATGGTAATGACAATAAAATATCGTGAATCTCTCTCTCTCTCTCTCTCTCTCTCTCTCTCTTGTTTCTTTCTCTAAGTAAGTGTTCATTTCTCCATGTCTTCTTTTATTTGATTATTGTTCTAACTCCCTTACACCTCTCTCCAACTCTAACTGATCGTCTCCCCTCTTTCTCTCTCGTTTACGCACAGTCTGTCCCCAGTCTCGCTATTTAATTTCAGCCGTTTGAAGTTGGCGTTTTTCCGACTAATCTTAATCTCCAACAGTGCATGTTTCCACTTTCACCGCCGCCCGGCTTTGAACAGTAATTGGTTTAGGCCAAACTTCCATCACAATATAATAGAGCTTTGCCGTATAGCGCGCTGGCATGTTGAGGTAGTTTGTGGTGTTCTGTTTAGTTTCTTCCATTTAGTTGGGCTGGAATAGCTCAGTGGTAGAGCGCCGGACTCGTAATCGTATGATCCTGAGGTTGCGGGTTCGAATCTTTGCCGAGCCGTTTCGGTACAGGGGGATTTTTCCTCGGAGTAAACATTGGTTCTGACTCCATTTCCCATACCGTCCTTTGAATGAGACTATAAACCGAGGTTCTGTGTGTGAACGCACGCATAACTTCTTGCACACACGTAAAATGCCATCACAAACTTTGGGAAGAGAAGACCAGTTTGGCCGTTGGTATGGATGACACGTTACACATAGCATGCACCCTGGTGAGAACTGAAAAGAATGAAGGAAGTAAGGAGACTGAGTGAACGATATTGAAGGATATGGACTGGATGGCACGGGAAACGACTGAATGAAGAGCCAGCTAGCAGCTCTTCAGTCAGCACTACCCAGGTAGGCAGCCCGTTGTGTAAACGAGTGTGATTGTAAAGCGCTTAGAGCTTGCATTCTAGCCTAGGATAGGCGCTATATAAGTATTCGTAATGATAATTAATACTAGTTGACAGGCGTTTAGCTATTTACTCCCTTTTCGTTCGTTCGTTCTTTCTTCCTTTCTTTCTTTCGTTCATTCATTCTTTCTTCCTTTTTTTCTTCTATTTTCTTTCTTTCTTTCTTTTCTTTTCTTTTCCTTTATTTCTTTGTTTTTTTTTTCTTGTTTTCTTTTGTTTCTTTCTTTCTTTCCTGCATTCATTCTTTATTTATTTTCTTTCTTTCTTCCGTTCTTTTCTTTTATTTCTTCAAGTTCTTTGATGTTTTTGAAAGTGAAAGTGAAAGTGTGTGTGTGTGTGTGTGTGTGTGTGTGTGTTGTGTGTGTGTGTGTTCACGCAGAGGTACATGATCGTCTTCTATCTGGATGTTGGGTATTCCTATTGTAATGTTTGCATTGTATTGATTTCTCTGACACTTGCGAAGATTGCCATGGGAAGCCAGATGTATAGCCAGTCTTCAGAGCCAAGGATTCGCTTTGCACCTTTGAATATTTAGTTCCTTTCTGCTTTTATATATATATATATATATATATATATATATATATATATTATTTGTTAAAAATATTTTTAAAATGAAGTGATAAAATTAATCTACAAGCTTGTTTCAAGATATATATATATATATATATATATATATATATATATATATATATATATATATATATATTGAATTATAAACAAAGCTTGCTCTTATGTCTTAGATTGAAGAAATAGGGGGAGAAACGCATTCATATCTGCAGTGGTAGATGATTCTGCCTAACTAACAGTATGTGCTTGAGTGGGTGAATGGGGAAAAATAAATAAATGCTTCTCAAATTGAGCCTTCAGCAAGCTTATATTCTCCAAGGGGAGACATCCTCCAATAGGGAGGGAAACTCACTAACATAACTCCTGGTCATATACCGATATTTCGAAACTTGGTGGTTTCTCCTCAGTGACCGCGGAAAGTGGTAATTTGACTCCTCTGCCTTTTCAGTTTTAAGAAGAATGCAATCCCAGAAAAGGTTGGTGTGCAATACCGTAGTATGTTTCTTGAGTTTTCAAAAAATCAACCAAAGGTGCCATCTAAGAAGCAAAAGAAAATCATAAAAGAGCAAAATAAGCTACATTTTTCTTGTGAAAAGTAAAAAATATAAAATATAAAAAGATATCCTCTAAAACACAAGTGCTGAGGGCAAGTTCTTGGAATGAATCCACAAGGGACTAAAATACAACAAACTAATAAATTCCAAGGATAAGTACCGCACCGTTCCAGCAACTTACAGAGCAGCTTGGTGTTGCAATGACTGCAAAAAATATTGAATTATAAACAAAGCTTGCTCTTATGTCTTAGATTGAAGAAATAGGGGAGAAACGCATTCATATCTGCAGTGGTAGATGATTCTGCCTAACTAACAGTATGTGCTTGAGTGGGTGAATGGGGAAAAATAAAATAAATGCTTCTCAAATTGAGCCTTCAGCAAGCTTATATTCTCCAAGGGGAGACATCCTCCAATAGGGAGGGAAACTCACTAACATAACTCCTGGTCATATACCGATATTTCGAAACTTGGTGGTTTCTCCTCAGTGACCGCGGAAAGTGGTAATTTGACTCCTCTGCCTTTTCAGTTTTAAGAAGAATGCAATCCCAGAAAAGGTTGGTGTGCAATACCGTAGTATGTTTGTTGAGTTTTCAAAAAATCAACCAAAGGTGCCATCTAAGAAGCAAAAGAAAATCATAAAAGAGCAAAACAAGCTACATTTTCTTGTGAAAAGTAAAAAATATAAAAAGATATCCTCTAAAACACAAGTGCTGAGGGCAAGTTCTTGGAATGAATCCACAAGGGACTAAAATACAACAAACTAATAAATTCCAAGGATAAGTACCGCACCGTTCCAGCAACTTACAGAGCAGCTTGGTGTTGCAATGACTGCAAAAAATATTGAATTATAAACAAAGCTTGCTCTTATGTCTTAGATTGAAGAAATAGGGGTAGAAACGCATTCATATCTGCAGTGGTAGATGATTCTGGGATTGCATTCTTCTTAAAACTGAAAAGGCAGAGGAGTCAAATTACCACTTTCCGCGGTCACTGAGGAGAAACCACCAAGTTTCGAAATATCGGTATATGACCAGGAGTTATGTTAGTGAGTTTCCCTCCCTATTGGAGGATGTCTCCCCCTTGGAGAATATAAGCTTGCTGAAGGCTCAATTTGAGAAGCATTTTATTTTATTTTTCCCCATTCACCCACTCAAGCACATACTATTAGTTAGGCAGAATCATCTACCACTGCAGATATGAATGCGTTTCTCCCCCTATTTCTTCAATCTAAGACATAAGAGCAAGCTTTGTTTATAATTCAATATTTTTTGCAGTCATTGCAACACCAAGCTGCTCTGTAAGTTGCTGGAACGGTGCGGTACTTATCCTTGGAATTTATTAGTTTGTTGTATTTTAGTCCCTTGTGGATTCATTCCAAGAACTTGCCCTCAGCACTTGTGTTTTAGAGGATATCTTTTTATATTTTTTTACTTTTCACAAGAAAATGTAGCTTGTTTTGCTCTTTTATGATTTTCTTTTGCTTCTTAGATGGCACCTTTGGTTGATTTTTTGAAAACTCAACAAACATACTACGGTATTGCACACCAACCTTTTCTGGGATTGCATTCTTCTTAAAACTGAAAAGGCAGAGGAGTCAAATTACCACTTTCCGCGGTCACTGAGGAGAAACCACCAAGTTTCGAAATATCGGTATATGACCAGGAGTTATGTTAGTGAGTTTCCCTCCCTATTGGAGGATGTCTCCCCCTTGGAGAATATAAGCTTGCTGAAGGCTCAATTTGAGAAGCATTTATTTTATTTTTTCCCCATTCACCCACTCAAGCACATACTGTTAGTTAGGCAGAATCATCTACCACTGCAGATATTTCTTCAATCTAAAATGGAGAAAATCAACTTTAGGCAATCTACTAAAAACATACCGTTTTCAAACCCACAAACCTACACTAAAAAACTGATAGAACAAACCGAGAAATTTGTACGCAACATGAGATGGAAGGCGTTCTTCTTCCTAAACCCAAATACAAAGAATGAAGACAAAAACACATACGGCTTCAAATCATGGCGATCACCTCTGACAATAGATGAAATGAAAACCTTTTGAAGACAAAATGAAGGGACTGATAGCCAACATAAAATTCAAGAGATCAAATAGCAACTTCCACACATCCACAAACTTCCACACACGCACATACACACATGCACAAGCATGCACGGACGCACGAACGCACGCGCGTACACACACACACACACACACGCACGCACGCACGCACAGCACACACACACACACACACACACACACACACACACACACACCATACGGGCATATCTTGGAATGGTCAACGGATATCGAAACTTCCAGACGTTCAGTGCCTATTGCAGCACCATTGCTGTCCATCCAGTGCCTATTTCAGCACCATTGCTGTCCATCCAGTGCCTATTGCAGTAACCATTCCTGTCCATCCAGTGCCTATTTCAGGACCATTGCTGTCCATCCAGTGCCTATTGCAGCACCATTCCTGTCCATCCAGTGCCTATTGCAGCACCATTACTGTTCATCCAGTGCCTATTCCAGCACCATTGCTGTGCATCCAGTGCCTATTGCAGCACCATTGCTGTTCATCCAGTGCCTATTGCAGTGACCATTGCTGTCCATCCAGTGCCTATTCCAGTGACCATTGCTGTTCATCCAGTGCCTACTCCATCACCATTGCTGTCCATCCAGTGCCTATTCCAGTGACCATTGCTGTTCATCCAGTGCCTACTCCATCACCATTGCTGTCCATCCAGTGCCTATTCCAGTGACCATTGCTGTTCATCCAGTGCCTACTCCATCACCATTGCTGTCCATCCAGTGCCTATTGCAGTGACCATTGCTGTCCATCCAGTGCCTATTGCAGTGACCATTGCTGTCCATCCAGTGCCTATTGCAGTGACCATTGCTGTCCATCCAGTGCCTATTGCAGTGACCATTACTGTCCCTCCACGCCTATTGCAGTGACCATTACTGTCCATCCAGTGCCTATTGCCATTGCTGTTCATCCAGTACCTATTCCAGCACCATTGGTGTCCATCCGGTGCCTATTCCAGTGACCATTGCTGTCCATCCAGTGCCTATTCCAGCACCATTGCTGTCCATCCAGTGCCTATTGCAGTGACCATTGCTGTCCATCCAGTGCCTATTCCAGTGACCATTGCTGTCCACCAAGTGCCTATTGCAGTGACCATTGCTGTCCATCCAGTGCCTATTCCAGCACCATTGCTGTCCATCCAGTGCCTATTCCAGCATCATTGCTGTTCATCTAGTGCCTATTGCAGTGACCATTACTGTCCAACCAGTGCCTATTCCAGCACCATTGCTGTTCATCTAGTGCCTTTTTCCAGCACCATTGCTGTTCATCTAGTGCCTATTCCAGCACCATTGCTGTCCATCCAGTGCCTATTCCAGCACCATTGCTGTTCATCTAGTGCCTTTTCCAGCACCATTGCTGTTCATCCAGTGCCTATTCTAGCACCATTGCTGTTCATCTAGTGCCTTTTCCAGCACCATTGCTCTTCATCTAGTGCCTATTCCAGCACCATTGCTGTCCATACAGTGCCTATTCCAGCATCATTGCTGTTCATCCAGTGCCTATTTCAGCACCATTGCTGTTCATCTAATGCCCATTCCAGCGCCATTGCTGTTTCTCAAGTGCCTGTTCCTTGTCACCCTGTGAACCGCCTTCGTGTGTTTCGTTAAATCTTTCCACTTCGCTGCATAACTAGCTTCCTTGCTCAGACGACAGGTTTGAAAGTGAGCGCGGGAATTCACAGAGAGCCATATCTCTCCCTGCCCTCTGACGCTTCCGCTCTTCGATTCAGAGGAGTTGGGGGAGGGGACTGACTGCCTGAATCTAATTACCTTGCTTGAAGCTATCACGGAAATTAGTGGAGAGTGTAAGAGATGGATGAAAGGCTGTGGGGGAATTTTTCTTAAAAAAAAAGTGAACCACTGACGTCCTCTCTCTCTCTCTCTCTCTCTCTCTCTCTCTCTCTCTCTCTCTCTGAATCTTTGTCTCTGTCTCTGTTTGTGTCTGTCTGTCTGTCTGTCTGTCTGTGTCTGTCTGTCTGTCTTGTCTGTCTGTTGTTGTGTGTGTCTCTCTCTCTCTCTCTCTCTCTCTCTCTCTCTCTCTCTCTCTCTCTCTCTCTCTCTCTCTCTCTGTTTGCCTGCCTGCTGTTTGCCCATCTGCACGTCTGCCTGTCTGCCAGTCTGTGTGCATGTCCATCTTTGTGTCAATGTGTGTCTGTGTGTCTCTGTCTGTCTGTCTCTCTCTCTCTCTCCTCTCTCTCTCTCTTCTCTCTCTCTCTCTCTCTCTCTGCCATTTTCTCTCCTTCACTCATTAAACTTTCAAACTCGTCACACTCACTGACATAACTACGTCCTAAGACAGGAACAAAACAATGTGTTTTGACAAACCACCATCTGCTGTTCAGACTTAATAATTTCTGTTAAGAGGGAATCATCTGATAATCAACAGCAACATACTGGTCGGAACCACGCTAAACTCAGGCTTAAGAATGTCTATGTAGAGTAAATCCTGTGACCATCAATAGCAACATATCATTAAACCCTGTGACCATCAATAGCAACATACCATTAAATCCTGTGACCATCAATAGCAACATACCATTCGTTCAAAATACGCGTTGTGGTTTGTCTTGTGATTCGTTGTCAACAGTATTTCTCTTTTCTTTTCTTTTTTTTCTTTTTTTTTCTTCTCTTTTTTCTTTCGCTAACATTTAAGATTTGTTAGATTTCCGCCTGCAGTCGTCTCACTTAGCAACTAGATCTAAAGTTATGTCAATCAGAGCTTCGAGATACGTACATTTCCAAAACCGCCTGGAGCAAAATTACGATGACCAAAGCAGAACGGGAGTGAGAGAAAGAATGAGTAACTCTTTAAATCACTGTTGATACACCATCCTGCGTGTCGGAGACCAAGGCAGCGAGTTCAGCAAGGAACGTGTTTGCACGCTCTTAAGCATGATATGGCGAGCAAACATCCAACTGCAGAAGCAACTCCTTCAGACTTGGACATCAAGGAAGAGAATACACAGAGTAAGTGGCGAGCACGGTCATGCTAGCTGTTGCCTGGGGGCAAAATGACTTAACACCTGTGATTGTCAACGATGATGTGAGCCTGCTCTTCATCACGTTCCTCTTTCTTCTGCTCAAAGGAAGGGAGACTGCTGTATGGCCAAGTTTCAGTTAGTTCAGTTAGACCCAAACTCCCGATCGAGCCTCTGTGACGTACTCCTTCCACTTGCTGCTGTCCAACATAGCTGCCTTGATCGCATCGATGTTTTCAAAGCCAGTGTCCCTTTTAAGGAGATCAATGAAGTCTGTTGTCTTCCTTCCCCTGTTCGCTCTCAATCCAGTTGGCTGCCACAGTATACGTTGTGAAGCAGCTTCCTCTGGATGTCGTATACAGTGACCGGCTAGGCAAAGCCTGCGTGTTCTTATTTTGTCACTAACTTTAGGGAGGTGTCCATATAGCTCTTCGTTAGTCATGTGCTGCTTCCAACAGACATTTAATGCCATCCTCAACATGTAGGTATACGTCCCATCAAGACTCTTCTCCATCTGCTTTGTTAAGGTCCATGTTTCCGAATGGTTAGAGCAACACAGACTCGACAGTGGATATAAAGAGACGTATCTTAAGTTCTTTTTTTTTTTTACGTTAGAAGTCCAAATCATCTTCCGCTTGTGACGAAAGTAGTGAAAACGATATGAAAGCTATC
>CM031612.1:80959397-80969397 GCA_018398815.1 Conus ventricosus
GAGATATATTTTTATGCTGATCCATGAGGATGAGAATGATGGAGATGAGGTTACGGGTTTCCATTTTTAGTCTGAGACTACATAACAGAGCGACGCTCGATGCTTACTGTCATGACATATCCTGGCGTCAACCAGGCTCGAGAGATACAGACACCTGCAGTGTCGGGCAGAAACATTGAGCAGCACTCTTAGACACGCATCCAATAAGCGGATGAAAATCACCTGTGTGATCCTTGTCTTCCAAACTGTGCCCATGGCAAATCTAACTCTGAGCATGAGTCGGTCAGGGCAGAAAAATACCCACAAATAGATGTCTCTGATGGGAGTTGAACCCAAGAACTCCTAGGTGGGAGTCTGCGACTTTTGCCACGGCAACTAGTCAGTTTACTAAACTTACGTGTGAATGGGAACACGACATGGTGTCTGACGGTAAGTCTGTTCTCTAACGACCATTCTGGGTCACGTGTGTTGGTTTTGGTATGGCCAGGAATAAATGTGGACCCTTTCTCAAAATCTTAAGCATGAAACATTTTGTGGAGAACTGCTTTGTCATTTGGACTCTGTACAAAAATTTCAAAAGCTCCTTACAACAGGAGCTCGATTGATTTTTATATAAATCATTAGAATATGCAAAGGCGCATTAGCAAAGAAAGATGATAAATGGAGTTCTGACATTAACGCAGATAGCTAAATTCAATAAAAACACAAAACACCGCCTGTTTGAGCCCAAGCGTTCGAACCACTGCTCTTCTTCAGGCCGCATGACAACAAGTGATGCAATAGAAAAAAATGACGTCCATTGGTGACATTATCTGTGACATCATCTCTCTCTCTCTCTCTCTCTCTCTCTCTCTCTCTCTCTCTCTCTCTCTCGTGCACAACTCCATCATCCTCCGTTTCTCTGTTCACTCAGACCCACACATTGAGCCCTTGTGGATAGTTCGTCTTGAGCTTGTATCTCCAGAACCTCTCCCTCTCTCTTCGTTTATTGATGTAAAGATTTTTCATAAGTTCGATGACTGTGAAGCGGAGGTCAGTCAACTGGTGACCGGGGCCATTAAAGTGTTGGCAACCAAGTATCCTTATTGTGCCTGATGTCGTACCTGTGGGCATAGAAGCGCTCCGCCAGGGTATTGCCGTCTCCCAACATACTGCAATCATGACACGCTGCACAGTCAATCAAGTACACCAGATTGTTGGAGTACAGCAGACATCTCTGATGTTAAAAGATTGACCCTCCTGACGCTGGTGAAGTTGGGGATTCCTGCAGATGTTCTTGGGGCAGATAATACACCGTCGTTTGTCACATTTGTGGCAACTGTTGCATCTTCATGTACATCTTCACCTCGATCCCCAAAACTAGTCTGAGATACATCAGGGGGGCAAGCATGAAGGCATCAGCAGTTTGCGGAAGTTAGTACAGTTTCTTTCCCCCACGATGGGAGGAAAATGGAACAGCCTTGGTCATCCTCCTGCTGTATGGAGGACTTCATGTATGTCTTGAGCCACTGGCCAAGTGGAGGATTCGAAGGGTTATGGGTGATGATGAACGGCACTCTCTCTGCATTGTTCTTCTGCTCACATAGTTGAAGGCGTCAACTCCTGGAGATAACTTTCACCTTCTCAATGGAGCCTCCACAAGCGTTGCTGGATAGCCCCTCTTGATCAATCTTTGCTGTAGTTCTTGGGCTTCTCTGCTGGAACTTGTCTTCCTCAGTAACAAATGCGGCGTATACGTAGGCACTGTCCGTGTGGTATCCCCCTCATGCAGTGTCGTGGGTGACATGAGTTTGAACGGCAAGTACATGTGCGCATCAGTTTCTTTGGTGTGCAGGTCGGTGGTGATCTGACCGTTTTCGATGCTGATGCTGACATCCAGGTAAGGGATAGCCACTGTTCCATAATTGGCGGTGAATTGATCGTTGGATGCTGCATGTTTAGCCAGGTCAGAAACTCCTTCAAGTTCTGCTCACCCTGCATCCACAACATGATGATGTCATCGATGTATCTACGCCACATGGCGAGATCAATTGCATGGAGACTGTGCCAAGATCCTCTTCTCCAACAGCCCATGAACACATTGCCAATCGATGGTGCCAAAGGCGTGCCCATCGCTGTTCTATGTATTTGTCGAAGAGCTCTCCGTCAAAGTTGAAGACATTGTTAGACAGGATGTGATTTACAATGTCCATAGTTTGGTGGTACTGGGGATCTTGTCTGTAACATGACCATATCACTCATCATTTCTGCCAGGGATTCGCCAACTTCATGATGAGGAATGTTGGTATAAAGTCCTACCACATCTACAGTGGCAATCAGGGTTCCCTCAGGCAAAGGTCCGCTCGTGGTTTTCCAGTCTTCCAGAATTTAAAGGGAAAATGTGTAGTATCCTTCACGTATGATGGTAAAGCACGGACTACAGGCTGAAGCCAAAAGTCTACCAGTTTTGGCAGATTCTCAGTAGGTCATTGACTCCAGAGATGATGGTCTTCCAGGCGGATTCTGGCGGTCTTTATGAACCTTGGGTAGGTGATAGAACTGGTGAGTCCTGACTGCGTTGACATCTACATCATGCCCCATTTGTAGCAGTTCTCATCAATGACTTTGGCGTCACGTAGATCTGCGAAGTGTCCGTTGGAGACCTGTGAATTTGGACTGAAGTGTCTTGCTGCAGCTTTTCATAATGTGCAGTATTCTTCAGTGGTGGTGCGCCTCGGCTTTGTACTGATCAAAGTCCCGCCACTACTACTGCTCCCCCCTTATCAGTGTCACATATGCATGTTAGAATTATATCCTTGATTATTATTTATCTTAATGATGATTGGTTGCGGGAACTCGACTAGATGGCAACCTAACTGTAGTTGTAATAAAACTACTATCGAACTCACATTGATTTATGTCCATATTGTCAAGAATGAAGACAAGAGAAAATAACATGGTGTCAGAGACGGGATCAGTAACGAGATCGAACAGCTTTAAAACAGCAAAACAACGCTTCAAATCAATTTGAGGTAAACACTGATCGGATAGCTCAGTTGGTAGAGCGCCGGACTCGTGATCCTGGGTTGCGGGTTCGAATTTCGGTATAGGGGGATTTTTCCCTCGGAGTTAACATTGGTTCTGACTCCATTCCCCATATAGTCGTTCGGATGGGACTATAAACCGAGGTCTAGTCTGTGTCACATGCACTAAGATCATACACGGACTCTAGAGATCCCGATGCTCATGTCCTAAGACGGGTGAGTACGGCTACACGAAAATACACAATGCATGCAACCTGTGTGCCAGAATAGTCTACGTGAAGACTGTGGGCACGGGGCAGGTTAAACATCCCCATCTGGAAGAAGAAGAAGAAGAAGAAGTTACGGATGCTGCTGGTTGCCAAGGTAAATTTAAAAAACAAACGATCGTCAACGATGTCGAGCGAAGAAGACCATCGAGCAAGACCTTCTACAAGCGAGTCTAGAAGGCAAAAGACCTCATGCAACGTTCCTCCACCATCAAAATTGACTTTGAACAACCACAGTGGATCAGCAATCACTGAATGGAAACGCTTCAAAGATCGTGGAAGAACTTTGAAATTGCTTCAAGACTGCAGCAAGAAACGCCGCAATACAGATGTGCCGTGTTCCTGTCCTGCATCGGAGAAGAAGCAGCGGAACTCGTCGATGGATTTTCGTTCACTGCTGAGGAAAATGACGACATTAACATTGTCATGAAAAAATTTGAAGACATTTTCATAGGTGAAACCAACGAAGTCTACGAAGCCTACCTGTTCAACAAAAGAATACAGGACAGTTCAGAAAGCATTGAAGTGTACATCGCTGAACTGAGAAACTTGCCAAAACTTGCAACTTTGGTAACTTAGAAACAGAATGATTAGAGACAAAATAGTTGTGGGTGTGAATGATGATGTTGTTAGACAAAAATTACTTGAGGTAAAAGATCTAAAAACTGGAAAAATGCATTGAAATTTGCAGAGCACATGAAAGTTCCAAATCACAAGTGCAAAAAATGACAACATCAGATGAAAAAATTCACAAATACAATCACAAAAAACACAAAGTTAGTCATAAAAATGCAAAAGGAAAAAAGCATCATGACAAAACTGGTGAAAAAGATGAGAAAGAAAGTCAATGCACAAGATGTGGATATACACATTCTAAAGGAAAATGTCCTGCATTTGTTAAAAATGTACATTGTGTTCAAAATACAATCATTTCAAGCAATGCTGTAAAAGTAAAAAGAAAAAAGTACACAGCATGCATGATGACAGGTTAAACACTGATACAGAAATCTGATTTTGACACAGATTCAGAGAGTGAAGTCAGTGTAGGTGTGGTAAATAAACCCAAAGCAAAAATAGAAGGGAAAGAATTGTTTGTCACTGCAGATGTTCAAAACCAAAGTATCAAATTTAAAATTGACACTGGTGCTCAAGCAAACATCTTGCCATTGCAGACATACAAAAAGTTTGACACAAAAACTGCAATGAAAAAGACCAAAACAAAACTGACTAGCTACACAGGTGAGACATTGAAAACTGTTGGTACTTGTAAACTTTCTGTGATGGACAAAGAGCTGAAATTTTTTGTTGTAAATTTCAAATCAATCAGCACTCATAGGTCTTAAATCAATTGAAGAATTAAACATAATTCAAATCTTGAGTGTAGATGCTGAAACAGTCTACACAGATTTTCCTGAATTATTTCAAGAATTAGGGTGTCTCAGTCAGCCACATCACATTGAGTTAGACCCAACAGTAAAACCTGTCATACAGCCACCAAGAAAAATCCCCTTTGCACTGAGAGGTAGAATCAAGAAGAACTTGACAGAATGGAAAAACTAGGTGTTATTGAAAAACAAGAAGGACCGACAGATTGGGTCAGTAGCATGGTGGTTGTAGAAAAACCAGACAAGACTTTGAGGATTTGCATGGATCCCAAAGATCTTAACAAAGCTATAAAAAGAGAGCATTTTGCCATGCCAACAGTTGAAGAAGTTACAGCACAATTAGATGGAGCTGAATTTTTCACAAAACTGGATGCTCAAAGTGGATTCTGGCAAATACCGCTAGATGAGGAAAGCTCAAAATTATGCTACATGCAGACACCATTTGGCAGATATATTTTTAAAAGATTACCAATGGGTCTGGCTAGTTCGAGTGAAGTATACCACAAAACAATCAAACAGTTGTTCAGTGACATTCCCAAAAGTTGATAACTGGGTTGATGACATTCTTGTATCAGGATGCACACAAAAAAAACCCTGATGATGCACTGACAGCAACTCTAAACAGAGCACAAGAGAGCAACCTCACTCTAAAGAAAAGAAATGTGAATTTTCACAAAAAGAGATCAAATACATTGGTCACATCATAAGCAAAGAAGGCATGAAACCGATCCACAAAAGATTGAAGCAATAAAAACATACCTTCACCCAAAAGCAAAAAAGATCTGCAAAAAATACTTGGGAATGATCAAACTATCTTGGAAATTTTTTTCCACAGATGGCTGATTACACTGCACCAATGCGTACACTTTTGCAGAAAAAAGTAGACTGGCAATGGAATCAAGAGCAGGAGGAAGCATTTCAGAAAACAAAGGACATGTTAACAAAAGCTCCCATTCTAGCTCATTACAATCCAAACAACCAGTAAAAATCACTACAGATGCTTCTTCAATTGGGCTTGGGTGTGCATTACTACAAAATGAAAAACCCCGTTGCATATGCTTCCAGAGCACTCACAGAAACAGAACAAAAATATGCCCAAATTGAAAAGGAAACACTTGCAATTGTTTTTGCATGTGAAAAATTCCATCAGTACATATATGGCAAACAGTGCAAGGTGGAAACAGATCACAACCAATTGAAAACATCTGGAGAAAAACACTAAACAAATGTCCACGAGAATACAAAGATTTATGTTGAGACTGCAAAGATATGATTTGGACATCACATACAAACCTGGAAAAGAAATGTATGTTGCAGACACATTATCAAGAGCAACGGCAACAGAGTCGCAGTCTCACACAATGAAGTCAGAAGAAGAAGAATTCTCAGAATTCACGTAAACACACTTCTAGAAAATCTTAAAGTTAAAGATTATAAACTAGAAGAAATGAAAAGAGAAACAGACAAAGATAGTGAACTAGTTCTACTCAAAGAACAAATACAAAAAGGATGGCCTGCAAACAAGAACAATGTACCCAATGAGATCAGACAATACTTTCAGTACAATGAAGAAACTCAGTATTATTAATGATCTTATTTTCAAGGCAGACAGAATTGTAATCCCCAAATCAATGCAATCAGAAATGCTTGAAAGGATTCATGAAGGTCATCTAGGAATTGAAAAAATGTAAAAACAGGGCAAGGAGACTCATGTTTTGGCCAGGCATGAATGGACAAATTGAAGACACAGTAACATCATGTGCAACATGCACAAAATACAAAAACAAGCAACAAAAGAACCATTACTGAGTCATGAAATACCTGAAAAGCCATGGCAGAAAGTTGGAACAGATTTGTTCACATGGGAAAAACATGATTATTTGCTTGTCGCAGACTATCATTCAAAATTCATAGAATTTGCACTACTACCAGACACAAAAAGTTTAAAAATGTGATCACATACATGAAATCCATTTTCAGTAGACATGGCATACCAGAAGAAGTAATTTCTGACAATGGTCCACAATATGTCAGTGAGGAATTTTCCAAGTTTGCACAAAAATGGGAATTCAAACACACTACATCCAGTCCCAGATATCCACAGTCTAATGGATTTGCAGAAAGAATGGTACAAACACTCAAAAAGTTATTACAGAAAGCAAGGGACAGCAATCAGGACGTGTACTTGGCAGTATTGAACTACAGGACCACACCAAAACAATAGCAAACTTCCATCTCCAGCAGAAATACTCATGAACAGAACACTTAAAACAAGACTCAATGTTCCAACAAAGAAATCTAAAAAGAAGAATTCTCATCAAGTCAGAAAGGAACTAAAAAAAAACAAAAGAAGCAGAAACACTATTATGACAAAGGAGCAAAAGCGTCGTCTAAACTCAAACCAGATGACAAAGTCTATGTGAATGACAAAGATGTGTGGAAACCAGCAAAGGTTATAAAACCAGCAAATACACAAAGATCATATTTGTTCAAACGGAAACAGGCACACTGAGGAGAAACAGAAGAGATTTGATGAAAGTGAAAGAAAACAAAAGTACAAATACTGACAGAATTAAACAAAGCACAAGTACAAATCCAAACAGAAAACAAAAATCCTGACAAACTGTACATTTACCAAGAAGAAAGTGAGAGTGAATATGACACTGACACAAACAGTCACACGACTAAAGAAAACAATCAAACAAGGAAACAAACACATGATGCCAAACAAACAAACAAACAAGTAACAAAAAAGGGACTTCAGAAACAGAAGTGTCTGAACACACTACAACAAGGAGTGGTAGAATTGTGAGAATGCCTGAAAGAATGAATGAATTATTTGTTTGAAATGTTATATTTAAATTCTGTTCATAAAGTTTAAATTATTTGTTCCAGATTATTTTAAATATTAATGAAACATTAGTAATATAGTAAGATGAAAGAAAGAAGAACATACATAAAAATAATAATAATAATAATATAGCATTAAAACTGAAGAAGGGAGATGTCACATATGCATGTTAGAAAATTTTATCCCTTGATTATTATTATCTTAATGATGATTGGTTGCGGGGGAAATCGACTAGGATGGCAACCTAACTTGTAGTTGTAATAAAACTACTATCGAACTCAACAATTTATTTATGTCCATGTTGTCAAGAATGCAGACAAGAGAAAATAACAATCAGCAGGTGCAATTCTCACCTTTCTACTCTGAACCACTCCCTCAGTTCTTTGATGCCCTACGTTCATCCTTGCTGAGGTTTCGATGTTTAGGTGGTTGGGGTATGTGGTTGTCCACCAGTGTTTCAATGGTTGTTACAGTATGCTTCAAGGGCGTTGTCCCTGCCAGTAGGTGTTGCCTATCCACAAGGGCTCAATGTGTGGGTCTGAGTGACCAGAGAAAACGGAGGATGATGGAGCAGTGCACGAGAGAGAGAGAGAGAGAGAGAGAGGGGGAGAGAGAAAAGAGAGAGAGAGAGAAGGAGTTGAGAGAGAGGTGAGAGAGAGGAGAGTGGAGGAGAGAGAGAGAGAAAGAGAGAGGAGAGAGAGAAATGATGTCACAGATAATGTCACCAATGGACGTCATTTTTTCTATTGCGTCACTTGTTGTCATGCGGCCTGAAGAAGAGCAGTGGCTCGAATACTTGCGCTTAAACAGACGGTGTTTTGTGTTTTTATTGAATTTAATTAACGCAGATAGCCTCAGATATGCTAATATAAGTTATGTGTCCTTTCTTTGCTGGCTTATTCCCGCAGGTACAGGACTTAGAAGAATATCCTCGAACATGATTCAAATGCTCCATCCTCAAGTCGCTACAGCGCTAAATTCAAGAGTAGATGATCATGTTCTTCCATTTGTTAATACATTGCCTTTGCTGTAACAACAACAACAACGACAACAACAAACACACAAACACACAAACACACATTAATATATTATTATCACTAACACTAACACACACATATATGCACGAACGCGTGCGTGCGTCCGTCGTTGTTTTAAGTCTCATTCATTGAATTATGGACGGTATTTAAAATTACCTTCTCAGATTCATCCAACGCACAGCAATTTTACGTGTCTATGCCTCGGTGAAACAGACCGATGACTATGATTTTTTCCCCATCTATTTTTCTCTCTCTCTCTCTCTCTCTCTCTCTCCTCTCTTCTCTCTCTCTCTCTCTCTCTCTCTCTCTCTCTCTCCTCTCTCCTTCTCTCTCCTCTTCTCTCTCTCTCTCTCTCTGCCGATGACATTATTTTAATTTCAGTATCAGTGGTTGGTCTCCAGAGACAACTAAATAATTTGTATTCTGCAGCAGGTAGATTAGAACTAAATGTTAATATGAATAAGACCAATATTGTTGTATTTCGTAAAGGAGGATATTTAGCCCGCACTGAAAATGGACCTATGGAGGTGAGAGAATACATGTGATTAATGCTTACAAATACCTTGGTATTTACTTTACAACGAAACTTAGTTTTGGTTTTGCTTGTCAAGATATAGTCAATAGAGCCAAAAAGGCGGTCAATAGTATTTTTCATATTTTGTACAAGTTAGAGTGTAACTCGTTCAGTGTTTTTTACAAAATTGTTTGATTCACAGGTACAGCCAATTTTACAATATGGTGCAGAAGTATGGGCTTTTGACAAAGGTGCCTTAATTGAAAAAGTTCACCTGTATGCGCTGAAGCGCTTTCTGAATGTAGACAGTAGAACGCCCAATGATCTGGTTTATGGTGAACTTGGACGATATCCAATTTATTTAAATTCGTATTTGAAATGTATAAAATATTGGCTCAAGTTAACAAGAATGAATGACGATAGGATACCCTTTAAAGGTTACAGGGTACTGTTAAGTTTAGATGATAATGGTAAAAGAACATGGGCTTCCCATGTTCGACAGTGTTTGAATTCATATGGATATGGTTTTGTTTGGGATAACCAGGGTGTAGAAAATATATCAGAATTTCTGAATTGTTTTAAACAGAGGATTATAGATTGTAGGTGGCAGGACTGGCATGACCATATGTATAATAGTGATAGATTTGCTCAGTATAAACTCTTTAAATCGACATATAGCTTAGAACCTTACATTGGGATAAAAATGAATAGATTTATTAAATGTGCACTGACAAAATTTAGATTTGGCGTGTCTGATATCGCATGTCATCGCCTCAGGTATAGAAATGTTGTTGAAAATGAACTGATGTGTCGACTTTGTAATAGAGCAAGAGAAGATGAACTACATTTTTTGTTTGCTGTCCTGCTCTGAGTGATCTTAGAATAAAATTTATTCAACCCAAATATTACACCGAACCATGTAAT
>CM031612.1:80974397-80986182 GCA_018398815.1 Conus ventricosus
GAGGAGTAGGAAAAGAAGAAGAAGAAGAAGAAGAAGAAGAAGAAGAAGAAGAAGAAGAAGAAGAAGAAGAAGAAGAAGAAGAAGAGAGAGAGAGAGAGAGAGAGAGAGAGAGAGAGAGAGAGAGAGAGAGAGAGAGAGAGAGAGAGAGAGAGGAGAGGGAGGGGGGAGGGGCGGCGGGAGGAAGGGAGAGGGAGAAGGAGAAGGAGGAGGGGAGAAGTTTACCCATCAATAACCATCTCTGATTTCATATCACTTTTTTAAAAACATTAAATGTGCTGTGAAGAAACTGCAGACTCATTCTGTTTTGCAAACAGCGACGCATATCGTACCTATCAATTTCAAATGATTGATATACTTATAACAGCCATTCAAATATGCGGAGTTATCGATCCCCAGTATAATGTTTTGAGTTTTGCATTGAACATGCCTACGTCAGATATTTGTGCAACAGAATCCGTTTCTGTTTCTCCCATTTCTATCAACTGAAACCATAATATGTAGACTGCATTGATAAGAGTGTATGATCCAAGAAAGGTGTTTGGCCTGTTGAGACCGATTTGTTCCCGTCTTTCCTGTAAACGCAGGAAACTCAGTGGATAAAGTTAATGACCGGTTCAAATCCTTTCTGTTAACAAGTTTTCAATAACTATACCTCAGTTGTATATTTGAACTTACAATTATGAATTTCTTATGTAATGAAAGCAATGAAAGTTTGAACAGTTTACTGCTGAAGGATTTTTCACTGATTCGTTGTCCAGGTAAGTTATGAATACATCTTGTAGTGGTTGTATGTCAAGTGGCTTATAAGATCACCACAACTGTGTCTTCAATACTCTAAGGCAAATTTTTCCAGTCTATGATCAGCTCAGTCACTCTTTAAATTGTGCTTGTCCAGTTGTCTTTTATGTATTTAGCTATTCTGTCTTTTTCACAAATAATAGCCTAGTGTTTTCATTTTTTTTTTTTTTTTTTTTTTTGCTGTCCCAACCTCTGCGCCACCTCAGAGGCATTGCACCCACGCCGCTCATTCCGACACCCCGTCCACAGCCACAGCTCGGTCGGCCCCGCCGCAGCCCCGGTACCAGCAATCCACAGGGAGCAGTCAATGTCAAGTCGTCAAGAGGCAACCCACCAGAGGAGACACTGCGCTGCTGCCGAGTCACTTCGGTGGTGTTCAGTGGCGCCTGTTCTGATCTAACATACGCAGGACACCACCTACTAAGCCCCCTACTGACGACAATAATTGCTTAGTCGCGGAGCCGGCGCGAGTGAGCTCTCCCTCCGCAGGGCGCCACCACGTCCGTCCAACGACAGCCCCCATGGCCTCGCCGATACCGGTGACCCCGACGGAACCAAACCAAGGCCACAGACGTGGAGAGGACATCGAAATTGAGGTCACCATGAGAGCAGGGCATGAAGGGCCACAGAATGTGAGACATTTTTTTTTATGCTGATCAATGAGAATGAGGATGATTAAGATGATGCTACGGATTTCCATTTCGGTCCGAGACTACATGACAGGGCTGTACTCTACGCTTCCTTTCATAATATATCCCGGCGTCAACCAGGCCCGAGAGATACAGGCACCTGCAGTGTTGGTCAGGAAATTTGAGCAACACTCTAGAAACGCACCCATTAAGTGGATGAAACTCGACTGTGTGGTCCCAGTCTTCCCAACTGAGTCCGCAGCAAACTCAACTCTGGGTAGGAGCCGGTCGGGGCAGAAAAACCCACATGACTTCTGATGGGATTCGAACCCACGACCTCCCAGCCGGGAGTCCGCGACACTGACCACTTCGCCACGGCGGCTGGTTAGTGTTTTGATTTTATCTACTGTGGAGGAAGGAAGTTTTTATTTACGGATTTTCCTGTTTTCCCTGCTCATTTTAAGAGCCTTTGCCTTTTAGACATTTAGTTTGAGACCGGAAAAAAAAACTTTCAAAAGCAGTCAAAACATTTAACGCACTGTACATGTCTTCTTCATCTCTAGGGAAAAAAAGTTGTATCATCAGCCATTGTTTAGTCTTCAAGTGCGAAGGTGTCATAATATTTGAACGGGGAGATACCCTACAATAGGACTGTTTCATATTCCCATTGCTATTAATTGCACTGCTAACACGAACACCATTGGCGAAAAGGGGTGACCTTGTCTGATGCCATGCAATACATCAAAGGCACCATGATTCACTGAGCTAACAGTTACTTTCATTACAATTGAAACCCATCTTTTAAAACCTATGCCAAAGCCAACAAAGAAAGGGGGAAATCACTTAAATTAATCGTTTTGAAACTGAATCAAGAGTTTTAGACAAAAAATGATCTACTGCAAAGAAATGTTTACCTTTGTTCTGTTTATGTTTGTGATGACGTTATTAATCGATTTGATATTGTGAATACGATTCCGCCTTTAAGACAGCCCCTTGATCTCCCTGAACTCATTTACGAATAACCTTTCTGCTTTTCCTCACCAACAGTCATACTCACAGTTTTGTAAGGTTATAGGTCTACAGTTTCTCATTTATTTCTTGTAATGCTTTCCTTGCGTAACAACGTTTAAATACCTTATTTATTGGATATGATTGATCGCCGTTACGAAAAGATTCCACGAAGGAATTTGTCACCGTTTTTTCCCCCACTTTTTGCCTCAGATGATATCTGAAATTCGATTGTTATCCTATCACTGTCTTGAGCGAACACATTCCTCATCCTTTTAAAGGTATTAGTAGTTTCGTCTACACCAAACCATTTATTTGTATGGAGCAGCTTTCGTTCTGTCGAGGCAAGAGAGAGTTGCATTTGCTATGAATGAGTTTGTTGCATACTTGACATCACAAGAACCTGTCGCTTGACCAGAGATTTTATTTATGTTGTTGGATAGGGGCGGAGGGCGTGGACTACCCGTTTTCTAAGGACATCTTTTCGATCAGTTATGATTTTACCAGAGGCTTTGCACAGTCTAGCTGTTGCCTTTTTTCTTACTCCGGGCGTTTTTGCTAACTGACGGAAACATTTAGTGTTTCTTTCCTCTTTTTCTGTCCACTTAACTCACGATCTAATTTGTGATCCCTTTGTATTATTTGATTGTAGTAATTTGTCTTCCTGTTTCAATTTCAAAATTATTTCGCTAGGTGTATGTTATTATTGGGGTCAATTCTTTTTTCGAGTTGAACCTGTACGCTGTGTTCATTAATATCTCTTTCGCATGCGAAAGCCTTACCAACTTCATTGATAAAAGTCCTGATTTGATATTGCAGAGTTTCCACTTTTCAATGTATGAGGCGTCATCCTGACCTTCTACGGTTTTTTTGTGTGTTTTTTTTTTTGTGTGTGTGTGTTTTTTTTTTCATTTCTAACAGTTCATTCATCTGTTACACGAAATCCGAGTTCGTTGTGATACTTATTAAATGTCTAGAAGCCTAGACTACGAATACAATCGCTTTTATAAGTTCATTAAATTGATATTTTGAGATCCAATTTTGGATTGGTGATGTTCCACAAAAGTCACAGCGATAAAGCAAATAATGAGAAATAAAGTGATAATTCAAACGACGAGCTACAAAATAGCCTTGCTCTGTGCCACGTGAAATTGTTTCCCTCAGGGTAATGGAATCTCCATATATCAGTAAACTGCAGCGAGGCGAATGCAAGGTTAAATGCGTTAAAGTTTTGTATTTCTATGCCAGAAAGTATGTCACTTCGTTGTGCTTACTTTAATTCAAAGTCCACCAAACAGGAAATGATAACGATCTGAAATACAGTAAATTTTGCGGGGGAGATCTCCGAGGAATGTTGACTCTTCACGTGTCTCACTGGACGCATGAATATTCGTTAAAGTAAAAATTTTGCACGTGTGTCAACACCGCATTTGCAAACACTCAATCACACACACACACACACAACACACACACACACACACACACACACACACACACACACACACACACACACACACACACACACCACACACAACACACACACACACACACACACACATGGCATGTTAACTCCATACCGCGCATCTACTCCATTCATCCAAAGGAGTTACTGGGGAAACAAAAATTCACGTTTTTTTTTTTATTAGCTCCCTTTACCGAACACAACAACAAAAAATCATAAAACATTAAAGAAACACAAAATAGCTTTTTCCTTTACCCCATGTGATAGTTACTTTTTCTTTAAACCTTTGTTAGTAGTGCGGGATACCATAGAGGCATCTCGTGTTATTTCTTTGTCATCAACAATACATCACTGCTACACTCCTCATTTCTATGTTTCAAATATTAAAGTTGCCTTGGTTTTTTTTCCTTTGTAAAAAAAAACAAAATTAACCCCAACGGGAATTAAGTTTCTAGGGGGTTTGGGTTTAGTTGACTCCAATGGTTGGACGGTGGAGTTTTTCTGAAAGAGACCCAAGTTCCAAACGTTATTTTTTGGAACATGTTAGTTTGAACTAACAATTTTCTGTCTTTTATACACAGACATATTAATAGATATACTCACGGATTCGTAGCATTTCTGCTTCCAGCACATTCCGGGGAAATACAAAGTAAAATCTTAAAGAACAACAACATTAATCTCAGAAAACGATCTGTATCTTTTTTAAACCAATTACATGTTTTCAGAAAATGCTTCTCTTTGCATGATACTGTTTTCTACTTAGATACATACCACACATACATACATACATACATACATACATACATACATACATACATACATACTTACATACATACATACATACATACATACCACCCCTACATACAACATACATACATACATACATACTTACATACATACATACATACATACATACATACATGCATGCATGCATGCATGCATAATACATACATACATACATACAGGCATACACACATACACAAAACTACACACACTTACATACATACTACATACATACATAATACATACTACATACTTACACACATACATACATACACACATACACAATACATACATCCCATACTTTACATAAATTACAACATACATACATACATACAAACAACACATACTGACACAAGAAACGCATACTAACACAAGAAAAAAATATTTAAAAATTATTTCAGTCGCATTCTGTCTCGCAAACAAGAGCCAAGGGTCGTCACGAAATGTTGCGAACTGTTGACACATTACCAAGTGTCTCCAGCCGTCACTGACCCCGAAATTTGACCTTCTGAAGGCTCAGGGATCCTGAATTGCTGATCGTTGCATCGGCACTGCTTTTGCGACCTTCCAGAACAATTCATTCAGGAGTTCGGGGGCTGTCACCGACCTTCCAGAACAATCACATTCAGGAGTGTCGAGGCTGCTACGGGACTGCTACAGGACTGCTACAGGGGCTGGGTACAGAACTGCTCGAAGATGAAACGAAGAGTCGTCTGACGAACTGGGGCTTGACTCTTGTCGCCTTGAAGTTAGTTAGTTTGTATTTTTATTGAAAGTCTTTCGTCGTGTCGATGATTTTAGACTGTCGCATCAAACACAGCAGAAAATTTGCTAAGTTTTTTTTTAAAATCATCAAGAAACAAATTTGAAAAAGGGGGAAAAGAAGAATACGACGACGACGCGACGAAAAGAAGAAGAAAAGAAAAAGGAGGAGAGAGAGAGAGAGAGAGGGAGAGAGAGAGAGAGAGAGAAGAGAGGGAGGAAGGGCAGACGGAACACACACACACACAAAACACACACACCACACACCCCACACACACACACACACACACACACACACACACACACACACACACACACCCCACACACACACAGAGTGACGAAAGGGGAGAGAAGGAGAGAGAGAGAGAGGAAGAGAGGGGAGAGATGAGAGAGAGAGAGAGAGAGAGAGAGAGAGAGAGAGAGAGAGAGGAGAAAGAGAGGAGGGGGAGTCACAAGAAACGGAGCAATAGGACTACATAACAAATTAACTAGCTAATCTATATATTGAAAGGTTGAAAAGATTAAACCGATCCCAAAAAAACTTAACATTAGAAAAAAGGCAAAATACATTCTACGACTTCCGAGGTAGGACAGTTTTCATTGAAGCCATTTCACCAGTACATGCTAAATGATTGTCAGTTCTGCAGAGCAGACACACTTAATTTAAAGTCGTTTTCAGTACTTTGTCGTTAAAGCGTTTCACAAAAGTCAACAATTGATCCACTTGCACATGGAGTATTCAGTAATGAAAAATGCTTTGTTCCAGAAAAAAAAAAAAAAGAAGTTTTTTCTGTTGCCTTGGTTGCCGTCTATGGTGTGAACCTACTTCCCCGTGCTGTCTGACTTCTACAGCTCCTCTTTTGCTCCTTGAATCCCTCCGTGGATATCCAATTACATCCCTGCCTTGAATCCCAGGTCTCAGGGCTTTGAAGAATGGAGGAGGAGTTGGACTTGACGAACGAGGTTCCACTCTAGAAGGCGGCCTCAGTCACTGTCATTGCGTGCAGTCTCCTTCTCAGCAGCACCATCTGACTTTGCAGCTCGCTGATCCTTTTGGGATAACCTTTATCTCCCCCCATTTTTTCTCTCCTAATCCACCTTCTCTCTCTCTCTCTCTCTCTTTTCTCTCTTCTCTCTCTCTCTCTCTCTCTTCTCTCTCTCTCTCTCCTCTCTCTCTCTCTCTTTTCTCTTGGTTTGTTTATATTTCCCCGCCTTGCCTTCTCAACCTCTAAGGCTTGAGCATTGTCATAGGTGGATTGCAGTCACACATGAACAATGTATCTATAGCTTGAAGCGGCGTGTAACCTTGATTTGAAATTGATTTGCACATCAACATTATCTCCATTGTTTGAACCACAAATATTAAACTTGAACAGTAGTAAGGCATTGACGATTTCGCTGTAACTAAACTATACTAAATATGAAATTGGAATGAAATGAGGTAGGGAACAGTAAACAATAAACAAGTGGGGTAACATTTGCTCCCATAAGAAACCTAACACAGAGAACTTTTATTCAAGACTGGCACAGCCTTTTAAACTTGAATAAAGTCAGACAAGTACATAGACGAACAATCTAATAGTGGGGAAAAAAAAACAAGCGCAGGCCAACAACTCAACTGTTTTCATGTAATGACTTGGCAAAGATTTGGACTTAGGGGGGGGGGGGGGGGGGGTTGAAGATGGAGAAACTGGGAACATGAAATTAAGAAAATATATTACAGATATGAAAACTTTTCACCAGCTGCATTAAGGGAACCATCGCAATCCCCTTTTGAAGGCAGATATATTTATATTGCCTGCTCCGATTGTCTGACTTTATTCAAGTTTAAAAGGCTGTGCCAGTTTTGAATAAAAGTTACTCTGTGTTGGGTTTTTGCTTATGGGAGCAAAAGTTACCCACTTTTTTAAATTTTTATACTAAATATGAACTGCAGTTAATCACCTTCAGCATCTCAGTACTATGAACCTTGCTCAGACTTGATTTACAAGTACACTCAACCAATATGTCTAGCATGACTTTTTTTCAGATTTGAACTACATAGCAGTAACATATGTACACTATGAATTTGGAGAAAAAAAAATGTACTGTTACACCCTTGTGACATCTGATGTTACACCTCGGGGTTTGAAATAATATGTACTGTGGTGTACGAGGATTGCGTGTTAGCGTTGTCGTGTGTTTCTTTTCTTTCATTTTTTTCCATCTTTTTTCTTTTTGATATACATATTGAAAAAAATAAAGCAGATATGAACATAAACTTTTTTTTAATGAATTCGCATGCATCAAGACATTTTAAATACAATATCAGTAACCCTGATAAAATTAAAAAAAAAAACGCAACAGAATGGAAGAAAAGAGCATGGAAAAAATATTACCATGACAGTAAAGTACAGCACAACTGAATGAAGAGGGAGAGAGAGAGAGAGAGAGAGAGAGAGAGAGGAGAGAGGGGGAGGAGAGAGAGAGAGAGGGAGAGGAGAGAGAAAAGAGGGGAGAGAGAGAGAACGAACGAACGAACGAACAACGAACGAATTTATTGAACATCGGCCACGACCATAATTCAAAAGGTTCGGGGTGCGGGGCGAGGGAAGTGGGGAAGACAATGGGTCAAGGGCATTGGGAGGGGTAAATAATGAAGTCATCTACATACATCATGATACTTTTTACAAATGAATACGCCAATACACAAAAAGGATCAGAATTCAAAAATATATACAACGTATCTGTGCTACTACATTTCAGAGAAGAGCGTATATGGATAAACAAACAAAAAAGAAAAACCAAAAACAAAAGCACACAAAACACAAAAATAAATAAAGGTGTCAAAAATTACTTCATAAGAGGAAAAACAAGAGAAACTCTGAGAGAAATGTGTCAATCTTAGTAGCATTTTCATCTTAATACTCGCCTGAATAAACTTGCCTTCTACGAATTGATGAAAATATATTTTAAAAACTTGTAATTTCTCTTATTATCCCGTGGTGAAGAATGATTGACAGTGGTAATTGTACAATATTTGAAATAAACGCTTCCCTTAAATCATTATAAAATGAGCACTTACATATGAAGTGGTTTTCATCTTCTACAGAATTGACACAAAAGGGGACAATTTCTGTCTTTTGAATTTGAACTATATCGGAACAAATTATTATTAAAAGGGTTTAAAACATTCAATCTTGCATGTGAAAAAGCTACTTTGAAAAAAATACATCAATGTTTACAAAGATAATTTTCCCTTTCAAAAACGATTTAAAAGATCTATAGTTTGCATATCTTTCCTTATCTCTAATAGCTCCTTCCACCTTGTATAAAATATCAATTAATCTCTGCTTGATATGCTTAAGAACCAACGAACATTGCCACATCCTGTTGTAACCATACAAAGTTGAAAACCAGTTTCACATAACAATTCTCTTACATTTGTTCCCCAGCATTTCTACCTTTCTGATCAAGGATTAACTGATATACATGCTTGCCGCGGTAATCTGTTCTTCCATGCTAATCAGTTTGAACCAATATCGAATCGCTTTTTTACGTATGAGTTAATAAAGAGGGGGTATCTTCCCATTTCCCCCGTTTTACCTTTTTGTTTGGGGTCTTAAGTGGAACTCCAGAAAACGCTTGCATGCTAGCAGTGAACTCTCTCCAAGCCATCTAAACGATGTATCCCCCACACTTCAGATGAATTTAATAAATGGGTTTGATTTTGTCGTCAAAACCTTAAAAAAAATGTGAAACCGATATCCTTATTCTTCTGGAAAGCTCTTATCAAAGTAATCCCCAAAGCCCTTTTCCCTTTAGTAATTAAGTGTTCAGTACCAAGTCTTGGACTAAGTTTTGTTGAAAATCGAACCCCAAATAGCAGTAAATATTGACAACTTCTATCTGGTATTGTCAAAAATCCCCATTGTTCGTTTTTTCCAAGAAATCTCCTTTTCTGAATACCATTATTTTTGTCTTATTTATATTAGCATCTAATTTCATATTTGTACAGTATGTTTGCGTATATTTTTAAATTTGGGTTTTTAAGTCCGACTGGAGTTGTAGACAACAAAACCACATCGTCTGCAAAAAGCAGAATGAATAATTCCATTTACATTGGGCATCAGTTGAATATCATGTTACCTTCTTTATTCATATGAGTTGCCAATGATTGATAAAGATTTCAAACAGTGTTGGGCTGAAAACACATCCTTGAGGGCAACTGAAATAGTCAGAGTACGTTTTAATTTGACCTTACACAAGATATTAGAGAGTTATTTCATAGCTTGAAGCGCACAGAAAAATTTCCCTTTAATACCCCGATTTCTAATACACTGTAAAAAAGGGTTATCGTGTCTTACAGAGTCAAAGGGTTTTTTGAAGTCGACAAAAGCACATATTTAAATTTTTTCCCCCGCTGAGTCAAGCATTTCTGCCCCACGGAGTAAGACGAAAAAATTTGGTCGATCGTAGAATAATTTTTTACGGAAGCCAGCTTGACTCTCGGGAAATCCTTTTATTAGCTTCAAGCCATGCGTTTGAGACACTTATTCAATATAGAGCTGGGACATTTTTGAAATGTGCTTAATAGTGACACTCCTCTGTAATTATGAATTTATTAATATCCCCCTTTTGTGAAAAGGAATCACTATGGCCTTAGTCCACTCTTGCGGATAAATACCTTTTTAAAATATGATTTTTGAAAAACTTCTTTAGAAAAGGAATCGTAATTTCTCTTCCAGCTTTTACCATTTCTGGCAGAACACCATCTGAACCCCAAGCCTGCTTAACTTTAGTTTGTTCACAGCGTATGTTACTTCACTTTCAGATATTTCAGAGTTCAGTTCATGTTCTTCTTGCTCAAATTTAACTCAACATTATCAAAGTTATCATTTTCATCTTTGCCATCGTCTACCGAAAATACACTCTGAAATGATTGAGCGAGTTATCTATTGTAATGTTATTCGTACATTTTGAAATTTTGTTTTCCCACACCCCATTACAGACAATTGTTTCCAAAACTTGGAGGGAAACTGAAATACTTGATGAGAGCTTTCAGCCTGTTTTCGTTTAAAATCTCTTTTTTTTAATTTTAATAAATTTTTATACTTTTTCTTTGCTTGCACATACTCACACGATCTTCTTCTTTCCTACTCTTTCTGAAAATCCTAAGTGTTTTCCTACTGTACTTCTTTGCTTGTCGACATTCATCATCAAACCAGTCGTGCTTTGGAAGAGAATTTGGATAAAATTTCTTTAACATTGGACTGCTAGCAGACTGTCACGACCCACCCCTGGAGGTCTGCCCTGACAGGATCGGTTAGGTGGGAAATGAAGGGAGTGACTGACCTCACACGCCCCGAAAGAGACCACACAATAAAGATTACGATACACACCCCATTTATTCACAACACACACATCGCAAATAAATATTTCAACACACGCACCATGCACTATTTTACAATCAAACATTCCAACACACACAACATGCACAATCCAAAACAGCATTTCACCATACGCGTACACCCAAACACAACCAAAACATCTCATCACATATAACATATACACAATTATAAATTTAAAAAAATTTTCCCGCATATCTTTTCCACACATGGGTGCCTCCACCCCTGCCTCTGTCAAGTCTATGGGAGCACCCTGTCGCACTAGGTGCTCCGAACCGGGTCGGTTCTTGAAGGGAGTCGCTCAAAGCCGACACCCTCGACACCCCAAGCAGGCAGTGAAGAGGCGTCCCGGGGGGGGGGGGGGGGGGGGGGAAAGGGGGCGTTGTTACTGGAGGTCCTGGACGGGGATCAGGGCCGGCCAGTCAAGCCGGCGGGCTTTTCTACCAGACCGCCGTCCCGACCAGAGCGTGGCCTCAACCAGCGCGTGGCACCCTCCAGTCCGCGGTCCCAGCCAGAGCGTGGCCCCCAAACCCGCACGTGGACCATCCAGTCCGCCGGTCCCAGCCAGAGCATGGCCCCAACCAGCACGTGGCACCATCCAGTCCGCGGTCCAGCCAGAGCGTGGGCCCCAACCAGCACGTGGCACCCTCCCCGTCCGCGGTCCCAGCCAAGGGGTGGCCTCAACCAGACGTGGCACCAACCAGTCTGCGGTCCCAGCCAGAGCGTGGCCTCAACCGCACGTGGCACCAACCAGTTTCCGACTCCGGGTGAAGCCCCGGAGGGGGGGGGGAAAGTAGCTGGAGGAGAGAGAAAGGGAGGGAGGAAGAAAGGGAAAGGAAGAGGAAGAGAGGGTTTGGAACCCGCCGTCATACGTCTGCCCAGCGTTAATTTAACAGCCATCGCATGTGGGCGAGGGGGAAAGTTAAAAAAAATAAATGCAAACCACCAACAAAAAC
>CM031612.1:80994887-81026149 GCA_018398815.1 Conus ventricosus
GGGGCCCCCTACGGGTTTTTAACCCCCCCTGTCCCTGTGAGTACACATGGCAAAACACTCCACTTTTTTTAACAGCCCCCTTTTGGTTGTCCCGAAACTTTTGCCCCAAATCAAAAGTTAATTCCCCAACCGGAAAACCCTTGTCCCCTGGGGTTTTGTACATATTAATTTTTTGGGACAGGGGCAACGATCGGCCATGGGCCGTTTGTATAACAAAAAATTCGACTAGTTTAACCTCCCATATTTTGTTCATCATGAACTCTTTTCAGTTCGCCGACGCCCCGCCCACTGCCATATCAGCGCTGCGATTGCTGTCTTGAGCATGATATTTTTAACCCTCTCCAAAGGGGATTATTTTATCATTTTTCTTTTTAGACCTTGACCGGCCAGGACCACCCTGGTACGCTGGGGGATTCCACTCCTCCCATTTCCCTGACGGTTCACCAAATTTTTCCCCCCCTGCAGTCGCCTGACCCAGTTTAGGGGTCCTTCTTTTTCTAAAGGTGTGTACTCCCGGCCCCTCCCTTCACCACGCCTCAGGAAAGATGTCGAACTACACCCCCACCCCTCCCCTTGGTCCCCTAGTCGCAGGAGGGGCTACGTGCACTCAGTGCCCAAATTTTTTCCCCCCTTCGTCACAGCACAGAGATTGGATTTTGATGGGTGTTTCTCTTCTGCGGACAAACTCCACCACGTTTCCCTTTTCCCCTTCACGGCAGGAATATTGGGGGAATATATATTTTCTTTAAAGTAGTAAAGGGTTTTTTTCCATGACATTAAAACCTCTACAAGCCCTGGCCGTTCCAAACGGGACTAGGTTTGTGCGTTACGGCCCGCAAGATAAATTTTACCTAAAACCCTTTTGGACCCTATCCACCATAAAGGGCTTCGTCTCGTCTTGGAGCGTTCCGCACCCCCCCGGTACCCTTACCCAGCGGGGAAACCCTTTTCACTGTCCAAACCGCAGCTGAAACTGTCTTTGAATTTTTACTCCGATGTTCTCAGAACCCAAATCCGCCAATGACTTTTTTTTTTACCCCCGTTCCAAGAATTTGAAAACAAACCCAAAATTATCTCCTTTGGGGCTTCGATGCAGCCTCACTGCGGAATGCGGTATGACCTGGGGGGTAGTTTTCCGATTTTTTTCCCAAATTTTTCCGGGTCAACCTCCATGGACCTTTTTCACACCGAATTCGTTTTGATCTCGCAGCTTTCCTAAGGGGTCTACCAGCTCTCGGGGACAAGGGTTGTATCCGGCTCTGTTCCAAATTCCCCCTAAACAAAAAATTTTTACGACGGTTCCAAGTCTGAGGAGGAGTGGCCCCTTTCACCACTTCCCTGGGCTCCTTCTCAATATTTTGGAACATATACATTTAGATCTTTTGTCTATTCTGCTGAACTTACTGCGCTAACGGGTTTTAAGATAATCTCCCATTCTTCGAGGGGGGACTTTCTGGTTCTGTCGGATTCGCTGTCAGCTTTGGAGGCCATAGCTGGCCGCAACCTTCAGCATCCAGAACTTTTACTTTTTTTTGAACTTTTTAGCAAGTTGAAGGCGGACGGTTACAACATTACTCTTGCTTGGGTTCCTGGCCATGTTGGCATCGGCGGGAACGAAATGGTTGATCGTTTAGCCAAGAACGCCACAAGAGAGAAACTGTCCAACACTTATATCCCCTGCTCAGATGTGAAACCCAAAATTAACGATTATGTGAGAGACCTCTGGCAGGAGGATTGGAACACACAGACGAATAACAAACTCTTTCAGATCCGTCCAAACCTTAAAGACTTCCTCCCATCTACGTCGGGTGGTCGTAAAGAGGAAACGGTTCTGTGCCGGCTGCACACCGGCCATTCGTATTTTACCCATTCTTACCTTTTAAAGAGTGAAGAAGCTCCGTGGTGCATTCCATGTCATGCACCACTCACAATGAAACATGTTCTTTTAGAGTGTTGGGACTTGCACGATGTGAGACACAAACATTTTACAGCGGAGTCCATGAAGATCCTGTTCAGGGATGTCCCGCCTGACGTGATCCTTGGGTTTTGAGAGAAATTAACATTTTTCATCTGATTTGAGATTTTACGGAAGAAGGATTTTTAACAAGTTTCTGGTTCGTTTGTAGACGATGTCATTTAACGAGATGTGTGAAAGTTTTTTTGTTTTTTTTTTAAATGACTGGTGAGTGATTTTAACGTGGTGACAGCCCTGATGTGGCCCTCTGCGGTCGGCTGGGCTATAAGCAACATTATCTTATCTTATCTTTAATCTGAATAACATGTCTTTTTATGACTCTATGCAACACATGATGGTTCATTAGAGTCGCTGGCTATGTCTTTAAAGTCCTGCTCAATAACGGAAGAATATTTTGACCCAACTCTCGTTAGAAAAGGGCGTTTACCCTTATGAGTACATGAACAGTTGGCAAAGTTTGCGAAGACACACTTCCTCCTAAAGGCGCGTTCTTTTCTAGCCTTAGGGGAAAAGGGACATCAGCGATTCAGATTACCAGCATGCTCAAGATGCTTGGCAAAAGTTAGAGTGTAAAACGATGGGAGACTATCATGACTCATACTTGATGGCTGACGTATGTTTGTTGGCGGACGTCTTTGAAAATTACAGAAAGACCTGCATGAAACATTATAGCCTGGATCCGCGCATTACATTCTGCCCTGGATGAGTTGGGATGCTTCTTAAAGTTTACTGGAGTACAGATTGATTTGTTGTCAGATTTACCAATGCTTCAGATGATTAAAAACGGATTGCGGGGAGGAATTAGTATGCGTCGCACCATTACTGTAAAGCAAACAACAAATACTTGGACGACTATGATCCGAGTAAAGGTCTAACTATCTCATGTATTTAGACGCAAACAATCTGTATGTTGGGCTATGGCGCAATCGCTTCCATTACGCAACTTAAAATGTACACTGGTGGTATTAAAAACATTAAAGAATTTGTAGAACATCTCATACTCTTACAGCTAATCGTAAAAGGGGCTTATTCTAGAAGTTGATTTAGAATATCCTCATGAACTCCATGACCTGCATAATGACTATCCATTGGCAGCAGAAAGTCTAAAGACGAACCCAAGAAGCCGCCTAAACTTGTGCTAATTTTCCCGAGGCAAAAAAAATTAGTCTGCCATTACAGACTTCTACAATTTTATTTAAGACACGGTTTGAAGTTGACAGCTGTTCATCGTATAATTGCTTTGATCAAGAACAGTTCATGAAACCATACATCATGAAGAACACTGATCTTAGAACTAAATCCACAAAGCTTCAGAAAAAGATTTTTTTCAAGCTGATAAAAACAACACTGTTTTGGAAAGACTATGGAAAATCCCCACAAGCGCAAAGATGTCAGATTAGTCACCAGAGAAAACGAAGCAATTAAGCGACTTCAAAACCAAATTACAGGACTTCAGAAGATTTCATGATCACTTTTTTGGCAAAATGATGAAAAAAAAAGAAAGTCAAATTGGACAAACCTGAATTTATTGGGTTTACTGTTTTAGAATTATCAAAGCTTTTGATGTTAGAATTTCTTTATGACTACTTTAAACCCTCGTATCCAGAGTCCAGTGTACTTACACAGTACAGACAGTTTTGTTATAATTTTCCCCTACTGAAGACATCTATAAAGACATGAAAATAGAAGTAGCTAAAGGAGCAAGTGGATGGTATGACACATCCATTACCCTAAGATTCGCCTTTAAACATTCAATTACTACAAGAAGGTTTTAGGAAGGAGAAGGATGAATTATCGGGAAAGGTGATCAAGGAGTATGTGGGGTTAAGGTCGAAATGTACAGTATTTCTAGCCAGGAGAAAACCATTAAGAAAGCAAAGGAATATCTCGCAGCGTTGTGCAGTCAACTATCACATGACAACTATAAAGAAGCATTGTTTAACAATAAACTTTTCATCATGACAACGTAAACTACAAATTAATCTACATGAGATCAACACAACTGTTGTAACAAAGAAGTCATTAGATAGAACAAACACAAAACGGGTTGTTTGTTAACCCAGAGTTTTCATATGCAATAGGGCACTGGGACCGCATAATTGTATACATTCTTGGGGTTTATATTTTTTCATCAACTTTATCTATAAATAAATCATATCATCCTCCAATTCATTTAAATCTTTTCTCATGTTTGCTTGATGCTTTTTCAAATTTTTTTTTTTTATTTCAAGATATTCTTTTTCCCATTTGGGGGTTTGAGTTGTAGGTGATCTGGATGTTTTTAGAATGCATTGATTAATCTTCAAAAATGTTCCCCTAATAGCATTACACAAAATCAAATGATTCCCGTATCATTTCCAAGGTCTTTTCCTTTTACCATTCTTGTTTCGTTCTGTGCTTTTGTCCTGAGCTTCCCCTTTTTAAATCAAATAATTTACGTAAATTAACTAAGCAACTGGAACTGTGTCTGGGGGGATTAAACTGCCCGTTCTTCCTTCACAAAAGATCTTTGAGGAGCTGGGTTGTTTTGTTTGGTCAGTTTCTCGTAAATAATACACGGGCGGATTCATCTTTACAATTCTTTTTTTTTCATATGGATCAACACCCAAACTGGATCGTTGCCCTGATGCGAGTGTCCCCTTCTGCTTTCCCCCGGGAAATAAAGGTACCTTACTTTCAAACCAAATGGTAATAGTTTGGGTGGTTGTACTGACGTCTCCTCAACAACATTTATTTTTTTCTTTTGATTGCTTTTTACTGGTTTTAAACCCTTTTAAAATTTTTCATTATTCATTGCGCGCAAAACTGAGGCAGTCTTCTAACCCATTCTGTGTTGCGAGAATTGTCAATCAGCTCTCTTGATACTGTAAAGAAAAAAGTCTTTCCAGCTAAAATGTTTGTTAAAGTTTTCGACTAAAGCCTGTGATCTGTGAACTCCTGGGAATTTCCTCTTTTTTTTGTAACTCTATGTTTTCAACAATAATTGATTCACTCGACCTTTAAATTTTTTTCCATCATCGACTTGAATCATGCGAGGAAAAAGTTAAAGGACCTCGTTGGTATATCAGTTGTATGGCGACCAGCAACAGCAGAAGCACTCTTTTGTGTTAATGGTTCCCCATCTTTGTATCTTGAAGCTATGTCAATGACTGTGAGTGCGTACTTAAATCTTTTTTGTCTAACGTATCAGAGGGTAAATATAGAAGGTCCATTTGATGGGTGTCGTTTGGAGTTGTATTTACAAAGTGTGGTCTCTGTATTCGTCTAGGGGCAGGTAAATAAATTTTCCAAATCGCTTGTTTAGATAACCATTCTTTTGCTGTTTTTTTCATGACCCCTGCCGCTTGGGTTAGCTTTTTTGATTGCTGTGATTCCCTTCCAATTTTCCTTTTGGTGAATAATAGATTTTGTTCATTTTTATTCCCGCCAATATTATGCGCAACAAAATACAAACGGTCATACCAAAGATAACAAACGCGATTTCTTGCATCTTTTTTTTCTGAGGGTTGATAAAAGTCACTGAATTTTGGTGGGGCAATGTCTCGATTGGTTTGCCTGTTACAAGATAATATTCTTTTTTTTGCCTGGGCAACATCTTTAAATGTGTAAGCTGCATGTCCTGTTTTTTCAGTTTGTTATTAATAAAATCTAACTGCTCAAATTTTCTGCTTTTCATAGTTATCTTGTGCAGCTGCTAGTTGCTCCATAGCTTTTTTATGTCCCTTTTTTTCTCGCCGTCGTCCCGTAGTTTACTAAACGCGTAATTACTTCCGCTAAAAGCAAGCGCATTCACCACAGCGCCTCCTATCATCATTACGAGTGAAGCCATTTTTTTTAAAAGTATTTTTTATTTACATATTTAAAACTGTCTGGAATTTTTCCTTGCTTGACTAGAAATCTTTCGTAGCGAACGAAGCTGCAATAATAGCAAAATTTGCTTTGCTGAATCCTCAAAGTCTAGTTTGCCAAGATCTGCTGGGTTTATTTTTAACAAACTTTTACCAAGCATTGTGTATCCTACACTTAACCTCCAATAACAGCAGAATGGTATACAAGGTTGGCGACAGTTTTTTCGGTGCTCATTTTAAAAAATAAAAAATTATATTTATTAATAAAACATGAACAGCGACGATCTGCTAAACATTCCTTGCGAACTTGTGATTACAAATGAACAAGTTGATGAGCAAGCTATAATCCCAAAAAAGGAAAGACTGTATTCTTTGGCAGCATGTGGAAAAACAAAACAGTTCCTTGGAACTGAATTCAGCATAGAACAGATTCAACAATGTCGCCGCAAAACATTTTAAAGTACATAACAGGTATGAAGCGCAACTTGGATGAGATGGTAAAAAGTGTAGGACAAACGGTTTCTTAGTTTGTACACTAAACTAGTCAGTAGATTTGCCCCCATTGATTCTGAACAAGATCTTACGTTTTGATTTAACGCAAGATTCAGTTTTAACAAAGTCATTAGAGTCTCTAGGATGTGATTTATACTACAGATTTGGAACATTGTTGTCGCCGCTAATCATGGGATTAATTACTTTTAATCATATAGATTTTATTTCCCTTCAAAATGAACGAGCCAGAAAATCAGCAGAATCAGAAAACACTGAATCAGGTGAAAGTGGTCACTAAAACACCTCATCCTGGACGCATTGCGGCAGGAAAAAAATTAGCTGAGTGGAACAAACAAAAAAATTACAATTACAGAATATAACTCATCATAAAACATAACACCGCCAACGCCAACAGTTGATTCATGCCAGCTCTATAAAAACTCCAGAACAAGTTGATTCAAGGGCGCCAAAGTCTTCATGGAATATTGAACTTAAAACTGTTGCCATTTTTGGCGCCTTGCTGCTGTTGGGGGCGGTTATTATGGTTATAAAGTATATAAACAAAGACACCAAAAACCAAAGTCCAAACAATCTCAACCACTAAATTCAAAAGACGAACACAACAGCACGCCAGGAACGCCAACAACAAAAGATCATTTTGATCCATTTCAGATGCAATAATATTTTAAAATTTTTTTGATAAAAAAAATCATGGCATATTTATTATTTGTTTAAAATGATGGAGTCAATAAATAAAGACATGGAGTCTATAAAAGACATTTCCATAGACCAGAATTGTAATCAATGCGGTTGCTTAGGATGTAGAACTTCATTAAGATCTAATGCTGACCAATTTTCGCGCAGAGGACGTTGAGCAAGACATCCTCGACGATGACGAGTTTTTGAGGCGTGTGTGTACTATATTAGACATCTACTATTTAAGATAAAAACATAGATTGTATTTTTTTTTTGATAATTATAAGATAACTTAAATAAGAACTTAGTTGTACTTAGAGGATGACTTAGTTATGATCTTAGGTTGACTTGAGTACGAACTTGAGTAAGAACTTGAGTAAGAACTTGTGGATGACTTGAGGACAACTTGAGGATGACTTGAGGATGACTTGAGTAAGAACTTGTGGATGACTTGAGGATGACTTGAGACAACTTGAGGATGACTTGAGGATGACTTAAGGATGACTTAAGTAAGAACTTGTGATGACTTAAGGATGACTTGAGGGCAACTGAGTAAGAACTTAGAAGTGACTTGAGGATGACTTGAGTAAGAACTTGTGGATGACTTAAGGATGACTTAAGTAAGAACTTGAGGATGACTTAGGGTGGGTAAAGGTAAGAAGGCGTTAAAATGTCAAGTGGAACTGGAAAGGGCCACTTAACATCTGTTATCACCAGCACAGTAATAACTGCGGTTAGTTGGTTTGGCTAACCAGACCAAACAGGCATCCATGCACGTTTGACACAGTTAGGTGGTTTGGGTAGTTTCACTACTCTTAACTAGACCAAACAGGCATCCATGCACGTTTGACACAGTTAGGAGGCTTGCGACTTTATATCTATGTCAAACGGGCATGGATGCACGTCTGTCCTAATTACAAGCACCACTACATCCTGTTAGACTCATGCTGCAAAAAAAAGGCCAGTTATAGTAACAGCCCCCTTGCTGCTAAAATAGGACGTTCACACATGAACGGCTATTTTATAGTAGCAGTCAGCAAGGCTGATTTACCGCAGCCCTACTGCTGCTAAAACAGGACGTTCACACATGAACGGCTATTTATAGCAAGGCTGTCTTAAACCGGCAGGTTGACCCCCAAACAACAAGAGTTTCATTATACTTTCCTTCTCGCACAAAAAAAGTTTATACTGCACCCCTCCTCTTTTTTCATCCGGGCTTGGGACCGGCATTGGCAGAGTTAGTGTTTTTTTTTTTTTTTTAAAAAGTAAATACTGCTTTGGCAGAGCTTTTTTGGCGGCTCTTAATCACCAGTTAGTACACCTGTCGCTGAACATTTGGAGCTTTTTGTAGGAATAGTGGCGCCACCCACTACCCCACCCCGTTTCTGTTTAGGTGTACTAAAGAGAACATCGATCTAATTTTGCCAGTTTTGTTTATATACTCCACCATAAGCCTGTGGTATTGCATATGATCCTCTATAACAAGAAGTTGTTCCTCTGTGAACAAAGCACGTCCGTCTCCATTGAAAGCCATGACTAAACTGTGCGGCTTACACTTCGCCTGTTCAGGAATGTTCTTTTGTGACACCACAATGTTGCGGGTACACTTCTCTCTCGCAGAAAACACACGTCCGCACAGATCGACACCAGCAAGGGAAATGACAAGACAGCTTCGGCCAGTTGCCAACGTCAACAACAGTGCTGGGCGGATGTGACGTCTTTTACTATCACATGATTAAATCTTGACTTATGATAGGAGAATGTAAGAACAACATGTCTATATCTGTTTTTACCCCGGGCGGGAATGACTGAGCAAGATCCTTTCAACCACTTTTAGAAATCTCGCTATTCAGAACTGCAGGCAATAGAAAAACGATCGCTATTCATAACTGCTGACTGGCTTTACAAATCCAACGGTGCACGAGTGGAGACGCTAGCTTTGCTCTGAATGCTTCTATTGAAATCTTTGGGAGTGCCGCGCTTCACTGCATGCCTTTAAAAAACAACCTGCATAAGCCAATCTCTCTCACATGCAGTGTATGTGTGGATTTTATGTCAAAAATATAACTCCGTTTTAAAAGACTTTAGAGAGCAGTTAAGACTGTAGTTATTATTTCACATGAAAGACAGAGACTCATTTGATGAATGTTTGCGTGAAAATGATGTTATTGAGAATGATCAGGAAAAACACAGGATTAAGCAAAAACTAAAATCTGAAAAGTTTTGTAAATTAGTATTGAAAACGGACAACCCAACACAGTATGTCTGTTTGTAGGGTCGTTATTTTTTTGGTTATTGAAGTCATGCTTAGTAGTAGGTACCGGCAGCCAAAATTAGCGTATTGTTTTTCATATTTAAAATCTATATCATTTGCAAAGTAAATGGAAAAAACATACAAAAACACAACAAGAATGAAGTCTCTATCTTCAGTCGTTTTCGAGATATTGCAGTTTAAAGTTGCTACGTTTTTATGCACCTGACAAATGAGATATCTTCCAAGTTTGAAAGCCAACAGGATCATACATGATTGATATATATCTGGTTATAAATTGGTGTTCTCAATCTATACAACTTACACTCTTTGAACAAGTAAGTTCCATGGTATCAGTTTACATGGCTTATGTGTGATAAAGTGTCAAACTTGTATAAAATTGCAATTCAGCGCTTTTTGAATTTGCATGATGTGGCTACTTTGAAGCACTGCAGCACAGTAAAAATGGACATTTCAGAGTTTCCAGTGGGTTGGACAAACTCTCTAAGTTGTACTAAGCAAAGTCATTTTTTTCTGAGGTATCTGCTATAAAACATATATGAAAACTTTTGTGCTAAAAACAGGAAATATTGCAATTTGGACGGCGGAAAAATGGGGGTAGAATCGCCCGCCACACTTAAAATTGCTATAACTTCTAAACTACTTCATGAACTGTTTCCAAATTTTGTATACAGTTTCTGTACAGTATTTCCTGTAAATCAAAGTGTACATTTTTGTTATTTTGTACCTAACATTTTATTTCCTGTACTAGAATAGTGGGCCAACAGGGGCGGAATGATGATGATGTCCGAATTAAAACCGACAGTTTTTGCAAAACTTATTGACAGATTTCAACAAAAATTTGGTATGATGTTGTCTGTATTGTTATTGATAAAATCATGTTATTTTTGCTCTTTCTGACAAGTGTTGGCAGCCACCAAACAAAAGGTCACTTACGATAAGGGTGGGAAGTGCACTCTTGCTGACGGGCAGATTGGGTTGACTATGTAAACAGAGTTCATTGTTAATTGGAACAGACCAGGCATGGCCAGTAGTTGTTTTGGAGACTATGTTGAAGTCACTGGCAAACACAAATGTGCTTTGCACTGAATCTGTGTCTGCCTTGGTTGGCCACACAAGCATGTTGTTTACAAGAGCAAATTTCCTCAGAAAAATTAATGTCTGCTTTCTCAGGAGAGTGGATCTGTGACACACTGCCAAATCATCATCACAGAAAACTACATTCTGGCCAATTTTGGTAAAGATAAGTCTTCCAGAAGGCAATCAGTGGCATGTTCACAGATTTCATCATTGATGCAACATGACTGCATCCTCAAAATGGTGTGATAACTTCTTATGGTCTCCATTCTCTTCCTCGGTCACCATCACTTCATCAGTCCCCAAGCCCAACTGCTCTGCCTCAGGAAATAGTTGAAGTGGAGACACACTCACACTCATTCACTTTATCCTGGTCTGGTGGTCCTCCAACTAACAACACAGCCAATAGTGACACCGACATGTGTGGTAAAGACTATGCCTATATAAGGTTTTGGTGATCAGCCACCATGAACCCTGCATGTCGGATAAAGGCTGTGGCCTATACAAGATTATGGGTGACCAGCCACTCCACAAGCTCCAGCATGTGAGAATGCTCTGTTAATTGGTATGGGTGACATGCCACCCACAGTATTTATGAGGATTATAAGCTTTTATTATTTTCTCCTTTATTTACCACCAAAACACCACAATATTTAATGTGGGCAAGCACAAATACACAATAAACAAAGTCATAAAACTTTAGTTACATATTATGAAAACTGAGTGAGTTATGAAGATTTAAACGACAGTCTGGGTAATTTTTCACCCACAAGCTCTGGCAAAGGTTAAACAAATAAAAATGTGGATGCGTTTTCTCAGTTAAAGAAAAAAACAATGAAAAGAAAGAAAAAACATCAAAGCATGGCCCAGGACCACTTAATTGAACTATGAGTGCATGATTTTATGTAAATTTCCCTGTTTCTTTATCATTGTGCGATATCATGTGGGGTGGTGTGTGTGTGTGTGTGTGTGTGTGTGTGTGTGTGTGTGTGTGTGTGTGTGTGTGTGTGTCAAATTACTGAGAGAAAAAAAATTAAAGCATGGCATAGACCACTTAATTGAACTATGAGTGCATGTTTTATGTAAATTTCCCAGTCTGTTTTCTTCATCGTTGTGTGATATCATGTGGTGTGTGTGTGAGTGTGTGAAATTACTGGGGAAAAAAATTAAAGCATGGCAATAGGACCACTTATCTTAACTATGAGTGCATGCTTTGAGTACATTTCCCTGTCTGTTTCTTCATCGTTGTGTGATATCATGTGGTGTGTGTGTGGTGTGTGTGTGTGTGTGTGTGTGTGTGTGTGTGTTGTTACTGCTCACTGTCCATTCCTTACAATTTATTTTAGTATCGGTTGTTCTTTGTAAGCAAAAAATGTATTGCATGTTCTTTGTAAACAAAAGGTACATCCTCTGCAACACATTATTTTGTCAACAGGGTGTGATTTAAGCATTGCCAATACATGTTAAGTATTTCATCATTATGATTTGAATTAACTTGTTGATTTAATCATTGTGAATGTAAAAGAACATAAATATACATTATAATGCTTTTTTAAAAATAAAAGGTAAAATTAAAGAAAGATTTAACTTTATTTTGGACTCTACCTTTTTATCAACTACTCTGTTTGTTCAGTATGTTTGTGCTGTTACAGCAATATACATAACTGTGCAGCATAACATACTATCACCATAAAATATAAATGTTACTGTCACAACAATGTAATGTCTGGCAATGCAATGCTACTGTAGTTGTATTCTAGCAGTTTTACTTGAAAGTAATCACTAAGTGTTCAAAGCCTTGCTGTGTTTGCCAGTAAAGAGGGAGGGGGAGGGGAGGGGAGGGGAGGGGGGGGGAGGAGAAAGCAAATCTTTACAGTTAAATTACATAAATTTGAAATACACTAGGGGAAAAGATTAGATTGCTAAACCAAACTTCGTAGGGTCGGATTGACTCGGCAGTGACACTCCCCCCCCCCCCCCCCCATACCCCAACCCCACTACACCCTCCTTACTGTCCAACTTCAGACTCTACTCTCTCTCTCTCTCTCTCTCTTTTTTTATCCCCAAACACGCTTTGCACATCGAGTATGACAGTAATGATCGGTGTTTCGATCGGTGGTCATTATAGAAGACGGTGCTTTCAATTCAAAGCCTCGGACCGTCTTGTACGCGCGGTTGTGGCTTCCGGTTTGAATATCTGTCTCAAACAAGATGTTTTTTAACTACGATTTTCTCTTTAATCGCGTAATGGAATCAGTAACCAGTTCACTAATACATGAATCGACATAAGTGAAGCCCATTACTGATATCTATTTTCATTAATTTGTCTTGTACAAAAATACGATCGCTTCGAACGGCGCAACGCGTGGGCCATTTCCAACCTGTTTAATCTCGACGAACACCAGCTGAATTACGAACAAAATAACTAAGCATTGGCACGGTATTAAACGAAACAAAATAACTGAATCGTTTCATTAATGTTCTGGTTTGTTATTATATGCGTTTATCTTACCAAGTGCATCTTGCAATTCAACAACGATAAGCGCATTCGACTCGGTCATTGTCGGATCTCGGCTTCGTTCCGCCATTGTTGAAATCTTGGACAAGGAGCGAATGTTTGCATTTGATTACCTTCGCTTTGATTGGCTTGCGCTTTTCGAGCATTCAACCAATCGCTTAGCTTGATACACCAATGAATTCGGGAGGAGAACGGCCTTTCTAGCGCATCGTTAATGTGTATGTTTTTTTCGCAAGTTTTTTAGCAACGACGTTGGAAAGACAACACTTGTAACAAGCCTCATAAAAACTTCGATTCTAATTAATTTAAACACATCGTACTAAAAAGAGAAATAGACTGAAATAAAGCTTGAAACATGCTCTTTTATTCTGACCTATTTGAACGCCAGTGAATGGAATGAACACATTGTATGCGTTGATTTTCGACACCGTGTAGCTCGAACGCTCGGCCAAATCACGCCTGCGGCGCATCGGGATGTGTGACGCGCTTCGTTTTCGTGTGAAACCGATGGGTTATTTGGAATAAAACTATCATCATACCGTATGTTGCAAACACAAATAAACAACACAGAGTTCAAAAGGAAAACTGCATTCTTTATTCATCACAATTTTCATCTGATTCTAAACGCGTTATTCATAGATACTGCCTATTGAAAACACGCAAATTTTTCACTCGGCTGAACTTTCCCGTACGCTGAAAGAAGGGCTGCCGGTACCTATTAGTAGAGAACGGTAATATGCCGCTTTTGGAGTCGCCCGGACGAGAACGGCCAAGGCCGGTTGAGAGCGGGTGAGCCAAAAGCGGCATATTACCGTTTCTCTCACTGTTTTTTCCTTCATCATCCATACCTAAAAAACTGATCCCCATAAAACCGTTATTTTCGTTGTTTGATTTTTTTTATTGGCATCTTTCTGTACTTTGAGACAATGGTGTTGCAACTGTTGATTAGTTAGTTGTGGAGTTGCAGCGCCTGCTGTGGCTGAAGAGCCCAGTCCTCGAGTACAGACTTTGTTGCCATTGCTGCATGTGAAGTGTGCCTGTGGGTGCCGATGCGATTCTTGGCTGTCTGTGCGCCTCTGTTCTTTCCACTGGGTCTCTCACCTCTGCTCTGCATGCTTGATGCCGGCCTTGATGGTGGACCGCCAGATGACCAGGTCTGAAGCTGCTGTCTCCAGGTCTGCCGAGTCGAGGCTGTCTGACCTCAGGTCGCGCTTGTATCATCTTTGAAGCGTAGGGCGGGCCGTCCTGTGGGTCTGGAGCCTGTAGTCAGCTCGCCTTACAGCATGTCCTTTAGGATGCGACCATTATCTATTGACTGACGTGGCCAAGCCAACGCAGACGTCTCTGTGTCAGCATGGCGAAAAAGCTAGGCATTACCGCCTGGGCCAGGACGTCCTTGTTGGTGATGCGGTCCTGCTATGTGATGCACAGGAATCTTCTGAGGCAACGCAGGTGAAGACAGAGAAGAGTACTCAGCACGCAAGCTTGGTGCACTTTCCTCTTGGTGTCTGACGGTAGAATGGTGTGTCCCTTAATAATAATATAATAATAAATAATATAAAATAATAATAATTTTTAAAAAATTTTTAAAATTGGAAATCTTTGGAAAACACTCTTCCTAAAAAAAACCCCCATTTAAATTGTTCAACACACACCACACACAACACCCCCCCCAAAAAACCCCCCACCCACAACCTCCAAACCCGGGCCACTTTGTTAACGGTTTTTCCGTAAAAATACAGTTTTATAGAATATAAAGGGGGTGAATAAGACACAAGATTAAAATGGGAAGAGGCTTTCCTAAAGAAGTATTTTTTTTAACTCTGACTTGAATTTAGAAAATGAGGCAGATCACGTAAGCGTCGGGAAGAGAATTCCAAAGAGGGGGCGCAAAAGCAATCCCCTTTCACCGACTGTCTTCAACGAGCGCCTAGGAATTTTCAGAAGTTTTTGGAAGAGATCGAAGAGACCGAAATTTTAAAAGGTGGACAGAGAAGCAAAAGAACTGGGGGAGTGTCCCATAAAGTAAGATAGCAAAGACTGAAATTTTTTGAACTGCCATAAATATTTGATGGGAACCAGTGGATTTCACGAAACAAAGGTTAAATTGGCTCGTTTTTACGTTTTTGAGCACAAGCCGAGCCCCAATTTCTGCACCCTTTGAAATCGTGCAAGCGTTCTGGGAAGTCCTGCAACACAGAGTTACAGTATTCTCGGGACATTCCCATGGCGGTGATATCTGTTTGTTCCTGTGTGGGGGGGAAAACCGGATAAACAATACGTCCATTTTCCAAAAAGTGCACAAAAAAAATCGATTTTGGTTTCTGCAAAGAGAGCGTTTGTCAATCTGAACCAAAATATTTCACTGACTCTTGAAGGGGAAAACAAACCATCAATTTCTACCGACTCAGTTTTAAAACCACTTGACACGAAGGGGGTCCAACAGCCATGATCTCGTTTTTGTCACTATTCAGCTTGAGTTTGTTGCGGTCTTTCCAGATTTTTACGTCCCAAAAATGCGGTAATATCTGATTGAGCCCCTTAAAAATCGCTGGTGGTTGCGCTCTTAGAATTTCAGTTCATCTGCGATTTTGTGGAAGTCACAGCCATGGGCAAAATAACGTCAGATAAGGGGAAAAAAAGGGAAAAAAAGAACTGGTCCAAACAGAGCCCGGGGGAAACCCTAGAAGAGAAAGGGGGGTTTTTTCAGCACCTTTAAAACGTTACCGTCTTGTCCTGTCAGAAGGTTATGTGAACCTTGAGAACCATTAGTAAAAACCCAAAAGTAATTTGAGTCTCTAGTAGGATAAGGGGGTCGGTTCAAAAGCAGCACTGAGGTCAAGCAATGTAAAGGGAGACCATTTATCATTGATTTCAAAGCGGGCAGTCTAAGACACTCAAACTGCAGTCTCTGTGCTGGGGGTTTTTTCCTTTAAAAGCGGAGACACACTTCCCGAGACCATTATCTGAAAAATGGGTTTGGGCTGCTTCAAGCAACAGTTCAGGATTTTGAAAAAAATGGAAGATTCGATATGGCAAAAATTTCTCATATCTTTTGCGTCAAGACCTTTTCTTAAAAAAGGGTGTGACAACGCAGGTTTGACTGTGGAGGACCAACCAATGCAGAGATTTGTTCAAAATGGACAAAACAAGGGCACCAGAGTGAGGCCCCTGTTTCATGGGGGGGGTGGGGATAGATCAAGGATAAAACTTTTCCAGGAGAATACAACAAATCAAAAATCTTTTTCACTACGGTTCAAAACCGGAAAACAAAGGTCCTAAACAAATCAAAAAGCAGACGGCATAAATCAGAGAAAGATTGTCTTAATACCTTTTTCTTTCAAAAAAAGAAATCACGAATTTGCGTGGGAGACGAACCCGTATATTGCAAGGAAATATATGTTTTTTTTTTTGCCGTGATATTTGACAGTGAAAAAAGTTGTTGACGGGCCATCGCATTGCCCCTTTTCCCGGTCCCACTTTCATTTTGGCGCCAAGAAAGGGCGGAATGGTGGAGCCAAGTACGGAAGTCCGCCTTTTCGAGGGGGTGAGGGCCCCGATGAGATGGGGAAGGGTTGTTACGTCCTCCCCTTTTTTGTTTGTTTTTTTGGGGGCTGATGAGGAGGCCAAAGGGTGCAGGCTCAGCAAGCAGGATGGCCTTGGCACTTCCTCGGGGGGGGCATGAGGGGGTGTCGTCTGCAAAAGAGCATCCCCTGATGGGGATTTTCCGCACCTTTCGTCCTTCCCCAGAGCGTGAAAGGTTGATGAGGCTTTCGCACTGCCCTGATGGGAGGGGTTTCCCTCTTTAGACCGACGAAGGGAGCGCACAGCAGGGGAAGAAAACCGAAGAGTGTAGAGCAACACGCGTCCCCGTTTGCACCAATTTTTGATTGAGAGGGGGGGCCGAAAATGAAGCACCCGGGGGGACAGTGCCATTATGTTGTCGTGGAAAGACAAGGGCTCGTAGGAGCTTGGGGGGAGAAGGTGACTTACTGACCATTTAACGCCTTGTCAGGCATTGAGGTTTTTGAACAGGTTTTCTCCGGTTTTTGGGCACTTCTCTTACGACTGCCCGTGGAGAATATCCTGTCGATCGTCGACCCGCACTCTGAACCCCACTGTGCCTGCAGGTATACCTTTTTCGGCAGGCTGCACCGCGAGGGCGACGCGGCAAAAAGGGTTTTCCAACAAACTGAGGGAGATATTCCCCTATATTATTTGCAATGCTGAGGACCCCTTTGTTCTGCATACATGAAATGTTTGAAACGCAAGCCGGGGTATGATCCCTTCCCCCAACATGCGCTGAAGCTCATGGGGGTGACGAGAAGAACTCTCTTTACTATTCGTTGACTTTAAAGGGAATGTCGTCGCTGCCTGGGCTTTACCCCCAAGGGTAGCTAGTCGATGGCCTTTCTGATTCTTCAATGGGGGGTGGGCATCGCGCTTTCCTGGCAGGCAGGGGAGTATGTTCTCGTTGTTTCGAGGGTTTAAAACGTGCGGTAGTGTCTTCTTTGAGGGACCCCGCGATTGAGGAGTAGAACTTTTCATAACATTGGCAGGCTCCATTTCCCGATTTTTGTTTCGAACTAGCTACATTCTTCATCATTCTCTTCACGTAGGGGTCCAAAGGGGAATTGATGGTGGGATCGTTGAGTGGGTTTTTAAACCATATGAAAGCGCTGTCTGTTAGCTGTTCTCCAGGGCTTTGTCAATGGCGCTGGGAAAAGCCCCAAAAGACAGCGCTTCATCGGTTCCGCAGTCCCGGGCACTGACTCATGGCTGTGTTTATTCGAGAGTCCCTTTTTCTTGGGGTGGTGGGGGTTTGTTGGGCCGAAACGCATCTTGCTGTCGACAGGTGTGGGCAGTGCGCATCAGCACTGGTAGCTTGGTGGACACATGTTGAGCAAAGGGTCTTCGGGGGGATCATGAAGTCCAGCTGATGCCCGTGCAGGGTCTGGGGGTTTCCCCCAGGACACTGTTGGGGTGGGTTGGGGGGAAAAAAAGCTATCGTAATACAGGGTCGCGGAAGAAATCAAAACTGAGTCCCTACGTTCTAGTTACGCCGATGCCGAAGCACGGGGCCCGGGCTGGGGCATAGATGCAAAGTATTTTTGTTGGGCCCGAAAAGGTCGGAGCGGAAGAAACATTCACCGTTCCATTTGGAAGGTTGTACAACGAGAATAGGGGACAGTTCGCACTGCAACGGTGTCCTCTGTCCAGTTTGCCCCAAAAAAAACGTTAGTCCTCCCTGAGCTGCCTTTGGGGGAGAGTGTTGGGCCTTGCGCGTGGCGATGTCGATAAAGAACCCCCTTCGCTCGCGTCGATGTGGCTGTTTTCTCCGCGTCAACTTGCTGATGGAGTCGTCGTTCCGGTTGCCCGGGTGCAAGGGGGGTGGTTTGGGGTTTCTTTTTCTTCCTCGCCGGTGCAGGGTTTACAGCGCCCCTTTTGGGCTTTTCCCCGGGGCTCCAAGCAGGGTTGATGCAGGCAATGGGCAATCAGCACCTATTGGTTGGAGGGGGGGGGGGGGGGGGGGGGGGGGGGGGGGGGGGGGGGGGGGGGGGGGGGGGGGGGGGGGGGGGGGGGGGGGGGGGGGGGGGGGGGGGGGGGGGGGGGGGGGGGGGGGGGGGGGGGGGGGGGGGGGGGGGGGGGGGGGGGGGGGGGGGGGGGGGGGGGGGGGGGGGGGGGGGGGGGTGGGGGGGGGGGGGGGGGGGGGGGGGGGGGGGGGGGGGGGGGGGGGGGGGGGGGGGGGGGGGGGGGGGGGGGGGGGGGGGGGGGGTGGGGGGGGGGGGGGGGGGGGCGACTTGGGGGCGGGGGGTAACGGGCCCCAAAAATCCCCCCCCACCCTCAGAGACAATGCGTTTGCACCCAAGCTTTGCCCTTTGCTCTAAGTTATAACTGGTAACTGCTATTCCCCTTTGTTTTATTGCTGGGGTAGTGGGCCTGGAGGGACCTTCCCGGGGCAGGCGTGGGGGCCAAAATGTGTGGAGGGGCCTGGGTGCCCTCGCCAGAAACCTCCCGTCACTTTGTGACAGGATTTCCCAAAGAAATGGACCCGCCCGAAAATGTGGGGCCCGAAGTGCCCGGGGGGGTTTTCACAGCCCTGTGACCCCGCCCGGGGTCCCCCCCGGAATTTCCCCCAGGGTTTTTTCCCCCCTTTGCCCTTTTTCTCTCACAAAGGGGGTGAGCCTTTGTATTTGGGCCCCTAAGCTGGGAAATCCTTTTTTGTGGGCAAGGGGGTATCCAAAATGGCGGGGGGGGGGTGCATGCCACAGTCTGGGGGGTAGACTTTCCCCCGAGTCCCCTGCGTTTAGCCTTTGGGCTGGGGGACCCAGATGAAGTGTTTTGGCCACGTGGGGCACTGCATAGGGCTTGTGGAGGAGAGGCATTCTGCCCCCCCAAATTTTGCAGCGCTGCAGGCGCAGTGCTAGTCCGCGATGGGGTGAAAACGGAGGTGACAAGCAACCCCAAAAATTCGCCAACACATAGTGCTACAAACCAACCCCGGAATAAGCACTTTAAAAAAATGACAACCCCGTTGGGAATCATAGGGGGCTTAATATATTTCTAAAAAAAATATTTTTTTAAAAATTAACTTTTCAACTTACAAAGTATTTCCCTACATAACAATTAAGTTCAAACCCGCCGCGTCCCCCGACACCCACATTCCCCCCTCCCCCAAACCCCCCCCAAAATTTTAAAAAAAAAGACCCAAAAAAGACAGAAAAAAAGCAGGAAGGACTGACCATCAAATCAACTTGACAAGAAAAACGGTTAAGAGAACAATGTATTTATTTTTAGTTCCTTTGTTTGCTGTCCCTTGTTCTGTGTCCACACAGTGGCATTTGTACCCACTCTGCTCATTCTGAGCTCCAGACCACAGCCACAGCCCGGCCCGGCCAGCCATAGACCCGGCACCCGCAATCCACAGGGAGCAGCCAAAGTCAAGTCGTCATGAGGCAACCCACCAGAGGAGACACTGCACTGCTGTCGAGTCACTTCGATGGCGTCAGCGGTGCCTGTTCTGATCCACCAAATGCAGGACAAACGCAGTAGAGACTAACCCCCCTACTGACGACAACAATTGCTCAGTCGCGGAGCTGGCTTGAATGAGCTTTCCCTCCAGTGGTCGCCACTACATCTGACAAACAACAGCCCCCATGAATTTGCCAATACAATGGGGACGGTAGATTATTTTTTCTGTGTTTTACCTGTTTTCGTGTTATGTATTGAACTTGAAAACAATGACAACCTTGCTACATTGTTGTGTGTTTCAGAGAAAGCACACTGCTGAGTTCTCTCTTCTGTTGGCCATAGTTTTCCACGTCTCCAAGCCTGGCTCTGTGACGGCAGTTGTCGTCCTTCAACATTTTCCTCCATCCCCGAGAAGGCTCGTTTCTTTCAGACGGACATGCTGCATGCAAACATTGATGGCATTCCATCACAGTACATCAAGACACAAGCAAACCATTCTAGACAAGTGCATGTGGTACCTTCACAATGCAAGCAAAAACAAGCGAACAAAGAAACAAACAAACAAATGAACAAACCAGATGCATGCTGCACTTTTAAAGCTGTATCATGCCTATAGTACCCGATTTAAAATAAAGAAATGAGACGTGGACATGGACTTTGTGTTTAGACGATTTTTGAAAGCTTCGTTAGTGTTGTTGCCGTTGTTATCTTTCGTATTTGCTTTGTGTACCTTCTCTCTCTCTCTCTCTCTCTCTCTCTCTCTCTCTCTCTCTCTCTCTCTCTCTCTCTCTCTCTGTCTGTTTGTATGTGTGTGCGTGCGTGCGTGCGTGCGCGCGCGTGCGTGTGTGCGTGCGTGCGTGCGTGTGTGTGTGTGTGTGTGTGTGTGTGTGTGTGTGTGTGTGTGTGTCACGGCAGCGCCAGCCCACTGAGAGCCACGGCATTCAGTTGGCTCAACGCTTTGCCTTTAGACCCCAGCTAGGCCCTAACGAGTCAGCCACCGCAGTGCCAGACGCGCCATTCTTTGTTCAGCGAAGACGCTTGGACGCTTCGAGACTTGTGCAACATCATTAAGTTATATTTACTGTACAGAGGTTTTTAGACTATAATTTCTGTACGAGAGCAATAGCGCAGTGAGTACTTGAGAGTGTGACAAAAGCTGGCATTTCGCTCTTCTCTGTGAGTACCATAATTAAGTTCGTGTTTAAAACTTTCTGACAGAACTTTGCGACCGGCAAAACCTATAGGCCTAGCCTGCGCGCGGCGCGTGCATCGTTGGCCTGTTGTGCTGGCCTGATGCGCTTGTGAGCCGAAGTAGGCTAGGCGTTGGCAGAAATCTTTGTGAATGAAAAGTTAGTTAGCATTTGTAAAGGGGCCGTATTTACACCGTTGTATATATGGTCAGTCTCCAGAGTTGTGTACCAATAATGTGACATAGACCACAAAAATAAAAAATCTCAAGAGTACATGCTTTTTACACTTTTTGCATAGTTTGAGGTCTAAATAATCAAGTTTTATTAAATATTTAACAGCATGGATGTTTGTCTTTGATTGTAATCATGTTAATATCACTCACACACTTGTGTGTCCAATGTAACACGGTAACTAAACACTTCACAAATTGAAACAAAACAAAGAATGTGAGAGCACTACAGACCTTTATTCATCATGAAAACAGTATTGAGCACCCAAGTAAATGCAACACAACTGTTTCAACACATAATTTGACGAATGATTTATATGCTGAATTGTGTCAAAAACGATACCAAAAATGTGGGTTTTTTTTTCTCCATGCGTTTACTCTAAAACCAATTTTCAGCCAACTTTCCCTATTTTGGGCAGCATGACCTTGGACTTTGTTAAAACTTGCAGACAGAAACTGATTTCTCCACTTTTGAAATATTTCTGCCCTATTACATTTTTTAAAGTCCAATGTAACACAGGAACCAAAAATACTATCAGAACCTACAACAGCTTTTTTATTTGGGAAAGGGGACAAATCTCTGATTTTACTGTTGCTAAATGATAAGACATTCATGATACAAAAATAGAAAAGCTAAACAGTTGATATTTTGTAAATATTTAAGCGCTTTCAACTGTTCATGTCCAATGTAACCAGGAAACCACGGTTTTTATGGTCCAATGTAACGCAGAAACAAAAAAAAATCTATCAGAATCTACAACAGCTTTTATGTTGGAAATTGGACAGATCTCTGACTTTACAGTTGCTAAATGATAAGACATTCATGATACAAAAATAGAAAAGCTAAACAGTTGATATTTTGTAAATAGTTAAGCGCTTTCAACTGTTCATGTCCAATGTAACCAGGAAACCACGGTTTTATGGTCCAATGTAACGCAGAAACAAAAAAAATATCAGAATCTACTACAGCTTTTATGTTTGGGAAATTGGACAGATCTCTGACTTTACTGTTGCTAAATGATAAGACATTCATGATACAAAAATAGAAAGGCTAAACAGTTGATATTTTGTAAATATTTAAGCGCTTTCAACTTTTTGTCCAATGTAACAAGGAAACCGAAATCATCAGACCGCAATCACGGACAACCCTAAACAAGCAAAAAAACTCACAAAACATAACTAATATTAAGCTTAATCTTCAATGAGGTGGTTTAAATAATTCAATGCATATGAACAACAGATGTAGAAGGAAAAAACAAAGGTGCAAGTGCACCTCTGCAACAACGTGGTCCAGAGTAACTGTTTGGGATTTTCGGTAACCACAACTTCGAACCGGCCGCCTGTTTGATTCACAATGGACACATGGCCGAAATACGCGTATAGATGCTTCCGCCACATTTGTGTGCATGAATAGAACAAAATAGTTCCAAATCGTTTGATTTTTTTTTCACACACGATTGATTTGTTTGGTCCAACGTAACATAGAATTCCGGAAACGATGTTCGATCAGTTTATTCAAATCCGATTTGAAGTCCAATCAGTTTCAATTTTTAAAAAGTTCATAACTAGGCTATCACAACATAGGATTCTTCCTCCAATCTGTACCCATAAAATAGTGCCATATTCATCCGCGTTTAGTACATTCGTCGTCCAGAACGCGCGAGTTAACACCGGTAACGAAAGTTACGTTGGACAGTGATTTTTTTGTGTGCTAATATCTAAATAGAAGCCAAGTCGACTGATATGTTTATGTCAAACACAGTTAAAAACAATTAAAAAGCAATGATGTAAACCACTTTCTTAATCATTTGCATGTTTCTTTTGTACACATTTAATGACTATTTGTGACAGGCAAAACGATGTCACACTCCAGGTCGCCATTTTCTGATCAAAATCAGAAGATTTTTGCATCAAACACATTTTTAAAAGCAGCGCTAGGTCTGTAAACTGTTTGTGCTGCATATTCAATGTGTAATTGATGTGTGTGTAACTCAAATTTGTTAACTAACATTTCTGAGATTTTAAACAAATATTAATTTTAAAAGTAAGGGGTAAGTGGGGCACAACTCTGGAGACTGACCCATATGTATTATTAATCATCCTCCCTCCACCTCCACTCTCCTCCCTTCTCTCTCTCTCTGCATGCTTTTATTGATTTTGTGTGTACAAAGGTATCCGTGCATGTCTGTTTCTTTATGTATGTATTCTCAATCAGTCATCCTCCCCACCCCCAATCTCTCCCTCCCTCTCTCTCTATGTCAGACTCTCTCTCTCTCTCTCTCTCTCACTCTCTCTCTCTCTCTCAGTTTTTGCATGCGCGCCAGTGTACACTGTGCATGTTTCTTTTCTTCCCTATTGATTTTTATAAGTGGTAAATTTGCGTGCAGTGTCTTGTGTAGTCATGTTTACTCAACCATTCCTCTCTCACCTCGTTCTCGTTCTCTCTCTCTCTCTCTCTCTCCTCTCTCTCTCTCTCTCTCTCTCTCCTCTCTCTCTCTCTCTCTCTCTCACACACAGACACACACACACACACACACACACACACACACACACACACACACACACACACACACACACACACACACACACTCGACTTTGGGTTGCAGCAGTTTTTCGTCAAGCGCTGGTCTTGTTTTTGTTTTGTTTTTTCCCATTAGTCAGGCTGTTAAAAGTTCATACCTAAACCCACATCTGTAATGTTAATAATCATAATGAGGGTATTGACGGGAAGTTTCTGCTTTTATGTACATATTGTGAGTGCGCGCGCATGTGTGCATGCGTGTGCGCATGTGTGTGTGTGTGTGTGTGTGTGTGTGTGTGTGTGTGTGTGTGTGCGCGCGCGCGTGCGTGCGTTCGTGTATGTGTAAGAATTCAAGCGCTTCTGAACAGCGCTCACAGGGTGTTGTGGACAGACAATTCCGCTTTTCTCGGTGTCCCTCCCCTAGCTTTGTGCAGCCGTTGTGTAAACATTGGTCAGCTATAGGCGCGATACAGACACCAAAGCAGTGTGTAGTTCGCTATTCTCCACGCTTTCAGTACAAGCGCCAGAAGCGCCTTGGGCCCTTATCTCCTGACACTCTAGGGTTTCAGATCTATACAAGACCGCTAACAGTAACAGACCCGGCTCGTTGGGTGCGCGCGCACAATTTGTTACTTTTGTTTTCCGTCTCACGCTTTTGAAGAATTTGACTCAAGCGACTTAATGCAGCAGTCAGAACTGCCGTGGTGTGTGTGTGTGTGTGCGTGTGTTTGAAAGAATAGTCGAATTAGAATGTTTACTTCAATGAACATATTTTCAATTCGTCATGCACATTGAACAGGTCTCCAACTCACAGTCAAGTCAAAAGAAGAACAGTTCAATTCCCATCTGAGGTATTCAGTCTTGAGTTCTCAAGCTCCAGTCATCACACACAGTGTGCTATTGGCGGCCATGGGAAGACCGAACCACCCAGTTGAGTTTCAGCCATTTCATGGATGTATGTCAGAAATCGTTCCTCAAAATTCCTGACCCAGCACTAACAGCATGCAGTGTCTTTAAAATGATGCCGCAGCACGTCACACAATGAAGCGCAGAGCATAGCCCATGTCATGCAGTTGTAGTTTCTGACCGAAATGGCATCTTGACGATTCAAATTCTAGCGTTGGGGACTCCCTGCTGGAGTTCGCAGTTCGAATCCCATCGGAGTCATGTGGGATGTTTCTGCCCCGACCGGCTCCTATCCCAGAGTTGAGTTTACTACGAGCTCAGTTGGGAAGACTAGGACCACACAGTTGAGTTGCGAGACCATGGGGTTGTTGTTGAACGGATGTAGTGGTGCCCTCCGGAGGGAGAGCTCACTCACGCCGGTTCAGCAACTAAGCAATTATTGTCGTCAGTAGGGGGTTTAGAAGGTGGAGTCATGCGTACGTTGGATCAGAACAGGCGCCACTGAACACCACCGGATTGACTGGGCAGCATGCTGTGTCTCCTCCGGTGGGTTGCTTCTTGACGACTTGACATTGACTGCTCCCTGTGGATTGCCGGGGCTGCAACGGGACCAACCGGCTGTGGCTGTGGACGGAGTGTCGGGATGACGAGCGGCGTGGGTGCACTGTCACTTAGGTGCCACAGAAATTTTGGGACCAGCAAAAAAAAAAAAAAAAAAAAAAAAATCAGCAGTCCTTCATGTTCTGCTGGGTAAAGAAGAGTAGCAGAAAAAAAATCAAATTACATATCACACTGTGTGCAGTGAACTACATATCACATGTGTGCAGTAAACTACATATCACACATGTGTGCAGTGAACTACATATCACACTGTGTGCAGTGAACTACATATCACACTGTGCGCAGTGAACTACACATCACACTGTGCGCAGTGAACTACACATCACACTGTGTGCAGTGAACTACACATCACAACATGTGTGCAGTGAACTACACATCACACTGCGTGCAGTGAACTACACATCACACTGCGTGCAGTGAACTACATATCACACTGTGTGCAGTGAACTACATAACACACTGTGGCAGTGAACTACATATCACACTGTGTGCAGTGAACTACATATCACACTGTGTGCAGTGAACTACACATCACACTGTGTGCAGTGAACTACACATCACACTGTGTGCAGTGAACTACACATCACACTGTGTGCAGTGAACTACACATCACACTGTGTGCAGTGAACTACACATCACACTGCGTGCAGTGAACTACACATCACACTGTGTGCAGTGAACTACAGATCACACTGCGTGCAGTGAACTAAAATATCACACTGTGTGCAGTGAACTACATATCACACTGCGTGCAGTGAACTACATATCACACTGCGTGCAGTGAACTACATATCACACTGCGTGCAGTGAACTACATATCACACTGCGTGCAGTGAACTACATAATCACACTGTGTGCAGTGAACTACATATCACACTGTGGGGCAATGACTAAACTACAAAACACACTGTGTGCAGTGAACTACATATCACACTGTGCGCAATCACTGAACAACATATCACACTGTGTGCATGCACTACATGTCGCACTGTGTCAGTGAACTACATATCACACTGTGTGCAGTGAACTACATGTCGCACTGTGTGCAGTGAACTACATATCACATTGTGTGCAATCACTGAACTACAGATCACACTGTGCAATCACTGAACTACAGATCACACTGTGTGCAATCACTGAACTACCGATCACATTCTGTGCTATCACAGAACTACATATCACACTGTGTGCAATCACTAAACAACAGATCACACTGTGTGCAATCAGTGAACTACATCTCAAACTGTGTGCAATCACTGAACTACAGATCACATTCTGTGCAATCACTGGCCTACATATCACACTGTGTGCAATCACTGAACAACAGATCACACTTTGGCAATCACTGAACAACAGATCACACTCTGTTCAATCAGTGAACTACAGATCACACTGTGTGAAATCACTGATCTACAGATCACACTCTGTGCAATCACTGAACAACAGATCACACTTTGTGCAATCACTGAACAACAGATCACACTTTGTTCAAATCATGAACAACAGATCACACTGTGTCAAATCACTGATCTACAGATCACACTCTGTGCAATCAGTGAACAACAGATCACACTTTGTGCAATCAGTGAACAACAGATCACACTTTGTGCAATCAGTGAACTACAGATCACACTTGTGCAATCAGTGAACTACAGATCACACTGTGTGCAATCACTGATCTACATATCACACTGTGGGGCAATCACTGAACAACAGATCACACTGTGTGCAATCACTGATCTACAGATCACACTGTGTGCAATCACTGAACTACATATCACACTGTGTGCAATCACTGAACTATAGATCACACTTTTTGCAATACGTGAACTACATTTCACACTGTGTGCAGACAACGAACTACATAAACACACTGTGTGCAATCACTGAACTTCATATCACACTGTGTGCAGTGAACTACATATCACACTGTGTGCAATCACTGAACTACATATCACCCTGTGTGCAGTGAACTACATATCACACTGTGTGCAATCACTGAACTACATATGAAACAGTGTGCAATCAGTGAACTACATATACACTGTGTGGAATCAGTGAACTACATCTAACACTGTGTGCAATGTCGTACATCTCACACTCTGTGTACTAACTGAACTACATATGAAACTGTGTGTAATCAGTGAACTGCATATCACACTGTGTGCAATCAGTGAACTACATATCACACTGTGTGCAATCAGTGAATTACATATCACTCAGTGTGCAGTCACTGAACTACATATCACACTGTGTGCAGTTAAGTACATATCACACAGTGTGCAATCACTGAACTACATATCACACTGAGTGCAATCACTGAACTACATATCACACTGTGTGCAATCACTGAACTACATATCACACAGTGTGCAATCACTGAACTACATGTCACACTGTGTGCAATCAGTGAACTACATATCACACTGTGTGCAATCACTGAACTACATATCACACTGAGTGCAATCAGTGAACTACAATCACACTGTGTGCAATCACTGAACTACATATCACACTGTGTGCAGTGAACTACATATCACACTGTGTGCAATCAGTGAACAACATATCACACTGTGTGCAATCAGTGAACTAAAATATTCACACTGTGTGCAATCACTGAACTACATATCACACTGTGTGTAGTCACTGAACTGCATATCACACTGTGTGCATGAAATACATAACACACTGTACAATCACCGAGCACCCTATCACACTGTGTGCAATCACTGAGCTACAATCACGCTGTGTGCAGTGAGCTACATATCACACTGTGTGCAGTGAACTACCTAACACACTGTGTGCAATCACTGAACTACATATCACACTGTGTGCAGTGAACTACCTAACACACTGTGTGCAATCACTGAGCTACATATCACACTGTGTGCAGTGAGCTACATATCGCAACTGTGGTGCAGTGAACTGCAACTCACACTGTGTGCGATCACTGAACTACATATCACTGTGTGTGCAGTGAGCTACATATGACACTGTGTGCAGTGAACTACATATCGCACTGTGTGCAATCAGTGAACTACATATCGCACTGTGTGCAATCAGTGAACTACATATCACACTGTGTGAGTCGGAGAACCAATAGATAAGCACAGTGAAAAGCACACTGTAGCATTGAAAACACCACATCAGACAGAACGCAGGATGGGATGGATAGCACATCATCAAAATCATGGGGCACATCACTATGGTGCCGATAGAGATTTCTTCCAGGTTTTCGAGCCGAGTGAATAATTAACAATTCAGCCATCTCCAAACAGGTCGTTTATTGATTTTGAGACTGATTCATACTACAAAGCTGCTGCAGCGTATCGTATGCTGTCAACTTGTATGTATTTTGGATGAACAAGCATGGAGAGACCTACTTTACTACAGTCAGCCTGAAACGTGTTGTGTTAGTCATGTTGTGTGATGATTATGCCGTCAGTGTTACACAATACAAGGATATGGGTAAATCAAAGTACAAGAAAACTGATTGGTAATTTAAAAAAAAAAGATTTAAGCACACCTATATATAAAGCATTCTGCACCAGTCGCCGTGGCGAAGTGGTTAGTGTCGCGGACTCCCCGTTGGAAGGCCGTGTGTTCGATTCCCATCACAGCCATTATGGGATTTTTCTGCCCCGACCGGCTCCTACCCAGAATTGAGTTTGCTACGGGCTCAACTGGGAGGACTGGGACCAGACAATCGAATTTCATCCACTAAATGGATGCGTCACTGTGAGTGTTGCTCAGATTTCCTGACCAACACTGCAGGTGTATGTATATTGGGGCCTGGTTGATGCCGGGTTATTTTATGAAAGTAAGCGTAAAACACATGTTATGCAGTCTCAGACTGGGATGCTAATCCATAGCATTACTGTCAACATCTTCATTCTCATCAATCAGTCTTTAAAACAAAGAAATCTCAAGTTCTGTGGCCCTTCATGCCCTGCTTTCATGGTGACCTCGGTTTTGTTGTCCTCTCAGCGTCTACGACCTTGGTTTGATTCAGTCAAGATCAGCGGTATCGGCAAATTCATAGCGGCTGTCGCTGGGCGGACGTGGAGGCGCCCTCCAGAGGAAGAGCTCACTGCCACCGGCTTCTCGAAAAAGCAATTATTATCGTCAGTATGTGGCTTTGTGGGTGGTGTCCTGCGTATGTTGGATCAGAACAGGCGTCACAGAACATCACCGAAGTGACTCGGCAGCAGTGCAGTGTCTCCTCTGGTGGGTTGCCTCTTGACAACTTGACGTGGACTGCTCCCTGTGGATTGCTGGTGCCGGGCGTGCGGTGGGCTGGGCCGGGCTGTGGCTGTGGACCGGAGGTCGAAACGAGCGCGTGGGTGCAATGCCACAGAGGTGGCACAGAATGAGGGAGAGCTTACAAAAAAGGAATTGTGCGACATGGGATCGTGACTTCTTACTGTAAAGGTGTCATGTGTCCTGCCACACCGGGCCTGATGTCTAGAGAATGTAAATATGTTTGTTCAAGACCACCCATGTTATTTTGCCCGAAAACCCCCATTTTCACATACAAATCACGTCCATCACATGTCAGTTTTGGCCAAATTTAACACCTGTTTTCACAAAAAATTAACATGCCAAAACCTCTAAATATTGACGAAATCACCACATTGAAACGGGGGTTTCCGTGCAAAATAACATGGGTGATCTTGAACGAACATATTTACATTCTCTTCAGGCAAATAAAATTAACGCCCTCGGACTGAGTCCTTCTCCTTCTAATATGCTCTTCTACTTCTAGCACTATCAATAAATTAGAACAAACAACTGCTTTCCGTCTTGATTAGTCATTTTTACATCCAATGAATTTATAGACCCCTCAACTATTCTTTAAATTCACTGTCCTCTCCAAAACTATATAACTGATAATCGCAAAACCCCGCCCTAACTGGATGCAATGCTCTCAGAACGTAGATGGATAGCCATTAAACAAATTAGTATCTGTTTTTAACTGTTGTAAATGAACATACAACATTGTGTTCACGAGAAAATCAGATGGTCTACTGCCTACATACTCATAAAGACCGCTTTTTAAGTACATATGTGTTTTAATATGATATGTTTCAACCGCTATCATAAAGCCCAAAATTCGAGCAAGGCTTCTAGGAAAAACGTACTCCCTTTCTTCTTTAAGTTCTGGAAATTTTATAGTAATTATAAGATTTGCTTCATTAATTTTAACATAATGTTAAATTGCTAAATACTTCTCTTAAAGAACAAAAGTGTAGTAACCATCGGGTTATTTTTAAACGTTTCAATAGCTTGCCTTGCCCGTCCTTAATATCCACCCAGTTATTCTTATCTTTTTCAGATATGTTTAATCCATTTTACTTTAACCCAATTTCTCTAAGGGAGACACTACAATCACCGCGTCTATTTTCAATTGGTACGTTAAGAACACACGCTCGTTTTGCTTGGTTATATAGATGTACATCTTTTTTATAACTATTTAAAAAACTAATTTAAAAAATGGAACCTTTTAAATATAGCGAAAGTGCCACTTACAATTTTGGAGCGTTTTATAACCCCAAATCTTGGACTTCAGCAATTTAACCATTGCAGTAGATGAATCATACGGCTTCCAAGTTAGGCTTGTAAACCCTCTAACTAGATATTTAAATCCGCCAATAAATAATAACAGAGTGCCATCAGCATGGTCATCCCGCCCTATGACGTTTTATCAGAATCAGTTAAATTTTGCTATTAACTGCGCAACTACTGGCTGCGGTGTTTCATATGCAAACCATTTAAACCATCCTAATCTCTTAGTAAGGTCAGTATATAACTTTCATGTTTATTACCAGTACAGACGATACTAACTGAACTACAAGTAGCCCTCCCAAGTGACAGCGCGTTTAATCCATACCCCAGACCCAAGGACTAAATAATCAATGATTAAAATATCTAGCCAAAACCAATT
>CM031612.1:81027149-81041547 GCA_018398815.1 Conus ventricosus
GAAACTCCCTAACAATTTGCTCGCTGTACTCTCGTGGGTGTACAGAAACCCATGCTTTCTAAGAAGGAATAACCCCTCGCCGTACGCCGTGGGTGTACAGTAACCATGGTTTTTGTATAGGAGCTAACCTCGCCGTACGCCGTGGTGTACAGTAACCCAGGGTTTTTGTGTAGGAACTAATCCCTCGCCGTACGCGTGGGTGTACAGTAACCCATGGTTTTTGTGTAGGAACTAACCCCTTGCCGTACGCCGTGGGTGTACAGTAACCCATGGTTTTTCTCGAGGAAGTAAGACCTTGCCGTGCGTCATGCAAATTTGACTTCTATGAGATGAGAGTCTTGCTACTTGCGTCAAACAGTTGTTCGTTGTTGTTGTTTCTCAGTGAATAACTGGCACAGGCGGCCGCATGAATGTGCGTTTATCTGTGTGCATGTGAGCATTATTGCATGTTTGTGCGAGAGAGAAAGAGAAACAGAGAGAGGGAGAGAGAAAACTGTGCGTGTGTGTGTGTGTGTGTGTGTGTGTGTGTGTGTGTGTGTGTGTGTGTGTGTGTGTGTGTGTGTGTGTGTATGTGCATGCATGGAAAGACACACACACACACACACACACACACACACACACACACACACACACACACACACACACACACTTTCTCTCTCCCTCTCTCTGTTTCTCAAATGAAATGCTGCAACACGTGCCAGATAATGTTATAGAATTTCTTCGTTTTCTTCTACAGAAATGCTGGTCTGATGGTAATATCCCTCTCGTCTGGAAGCACTCAATCATTATTCCAATACACAAACCAGGAAAGCCCAGAGCAGATAAAAACAGCTATCGTCCAATCGCCTTAACACCCACACATGCAAACTAATGGAAAAGATTGTTTTAAATAGACTAGTTCATTACTGCGAAAAAATATAAAGTAATACCTGTCAACCAAGCTGGATTTCGAAAAGGCAGATCTTCAACTGAACATCTCGTTAAATTAACAACCCAAGTAAAGCAGCAGTTCGCAAGGCGAAAAAATATACTAGCGACATTTTTGATATCCGAAAAGCATACGATCAAGTTTGGCACACTCGCCTTCTCTATAAACTTAAACACATAGGCATAACAGGTAACACGTACAATTACATTGCCAGCTTTCTATCTAATAGGTTTTATACAGGTAAAGCTTGGAAATTCATATTCAAACCCCAGACAGCTAAGTATGGGTCTGCCTAAAGGGATCGGTTATTTCTCCAATTTTGTTTAACATCCTTTTAGCTGATCTTCCGAAAGACTTGTCCAAAGATACCACTTTAGCTCAGTTTGCTGATGATATTTGTTTGTGGATGAAGGTGACAATGAAACGTAAAACTCCAGTCAGGGCTTTAAACTATACAAAGAAAGTGTATCAACGTGAACTTAATAAAATCAACAACTTTATGATAGAAAATGGACTTACATTATCATTGGAAAAAACAAAAATCATGCTGTTTAATTCAGGCTATGACCCTAACAAATTACCTGAATTCACGATTAATGGTGCAATCATAAAATATACACAAATTGTCAAATTTCTTGGCATCTACCTCACTTCAAAACTTTCGTGGAATTACCACATCGACTACATAACAAACAAAGCTAGAAAAAGTCTGAACTTTTTGAAGGTAATAAGCAGACAGCACTGGGGACAGGACACAAAGGCACTAATATCTCTCGCTACCTCCCTTGTACGTTCACGGCTGATGTATGGCCAGGAGGTTTTTTTCAGCGCTCCAGCGCACTTGTTAAAGAAACTGCAGAGCATAGATTCTAAAGCTTACAAACTTGCTCTGGGTGTACCAATACACGCGTCAATTTTAGGAACTTACACAGAAGCAGGTATTCAAACCCCTCGATGAACAAAGAAAAGCCTCAGCTGCGAAATTTATCCTTAAAACTTCTGCTTATGAAACATTTTCACAAAAAGAAACAAATCTTAATTCAGAAACTGACTTTGCAAAAAGAGCTAGAACAATACAGTCGTTGAAGTCCATCAATACATTTGCCTCAGATATTATCTGTAATACAGAGCTGAACGGGAAAAATGTTGCAATTAAACCTTCTTTTTCTCCACTTCCAGAATGGGAACAAAATCAACCAATATTGACATTGATCACACAGATTTATTCAAAAACCATTCCCCTAACCTATTAAAATGTTTAGTTGATTCCCACTTGGAAAGTAAGTATACAGACTATCTAAAGATATACACCGATGGATCAGTTCTTGATGATGGAAATACTGGTGCAGCTTTTGTAATACCCTCATTAAAAACAGAAAAAACGATACAACATTGGTAAACATTATTCCATTTTTACTGCTGAACTTGTAGCCATACTTATGGCATTAAATTACATTGTAGATCTTTCGACGGATACATGCAAAATCTTATTCTGCGTGGACTCAAAGTCTGTTTTACAAGCCATTAAATCCCGATGCATAAAAAAACGACTAGAAATGACTATTGAAATAAAACATATATTCATGAGTTGTCTCTAAAGGGTACCAGTATTACCTTTTGCTGGATTCCCTCTCACTCCGGAATCACCCCAAACGAGTGGGCAGATCATGCGGCTAAAAGGGCAGCAAAAAATAAAGAAGGGTCACAGCATCTCGACATTCGACTAGATCTGCATGAATTTAATCAGCGCATAGAAAAAGTGTCTCAAAATCAGGTTGCTGAACTGCACAAGAAAACAAATAGTCAGTATACCAGCACTGTGTTCAAGTAAAGAATGCAGCGAATCCGAAATCCTTTTTAAACAATTTATCTGTAATGCATTCCAGACATGTTATTAGTTTTTATGTATAGGTTCCGATTAATGCTTTTAGAACAAAAGTATTCTAAAAAATATACATTGCGTATGTGGCAAACAAATAAGTGTAAACCACCTACTTCTTCACTGCCCAGGAGTTAGGCACTTTGTTCCTAAGATAAAGTTAACAGATCAGTTGTCAGCCAGTGCACCAGTATCCACTGAAAATATTTTAAATAATCACTCATTACTTTGCGTGTTCTCTGAAATCTTTAATTCCGGTCCACTTGGTATCTATCTGTGATGTACTTTAAACTAAAACTGTTGTGTTGTACGACATTGATATAAAAGAGTTACGATTATATGATATATATGGTCGGTCATCCCCCCACCCCCACCCTCCCACTCCCTTCCTCTATCCCGTCTTCCTTTCCACCCTGATGACCCCCATCCCACCCGCAAATTTTCTCCTCCCCCACCCATCCCCTGCATTATGCTCCAATTCTACTAAACTTGTTTCATTTGATATACTTTAATTCCCCGATCAACATACACCAAAGGCTAGATAAGTAAATATCTACCTATCTCACCACCCATCCCAACCTTCCCCTCTTGTCCCTAACACAGTCCTCTCTCTCTTGCACCCCCCTCCCCACCCCTTACACACCACACACACACACACACACACACACACACACACACACACACACCACACACACACACACACACACACACACGTACACGCATAATCATATGTTTTTTTGTTTTTTGTTTTGTTGTTGGTTTTTTTGTTGTTTTTTTCCCCGTCTAATAACACATATAGTGAATAGACGTTAAACTAAAGAACTAACTAACACACACACACACACACACACACACACACACACACACACACATATATATATTTTATATATATATATATAATATATATATATATATATATATATAATATATATATAATATATGAGCTATGCTATATAGTACACGCGCACGGGCCTGCGCGTGTGTGTGTGTATTGGTAAAACATTAGAAATACTTGATCCTCTGTCAGTATGGCGTTTCCTAGAATGTGCAACATGCCAAGGCCTACGTGTTTTTGTTGTTGTTTTTTTAAATACGTAATGTTACTTTGCATCATTTTCATTTTGACGTACATTGCTCACACTTGGCAGTTTGCGCCCCGCTCAGGAAGAAGGCCGCAAGGAATTTCTTACCAACGCGACTCTTATCTCTCTGTAGCAAGCACGCGTGACGTCACATCCATAGCGTGTGGCGCGCAAGCTTTGTAAGTATGGGTGGCCCCACACCACGGCGTATGGCATGCAAGGTTTATTCTTTGGTAGTATGGGTGTTCTCACACCCACGACGTACTGGGACATTAATTGTTTAATTATTTCTTTGTTTATGTATAAAACAAAATAATTTTCAGTTGATATGTAGTACAATATATTAGGGACAAAGTCATGAAATTAAGTGGAAGTGGCTACAAAATTACTAGAGTTACAGAGCAAAAAACACGTGTCTGGGTGATTTCACACCCACGGAGTACGGGAAAGGTTTTAAAGAAGTGTATGTTTCTCTCCTTAAACAATTTTCTGCGTTGTTGTACTCCCAGTTCTCATAGAACAGGGAGTACTTTAGAATGGGAACGAAGAAATTCTGTGTGTGTGTGTGTGTGTGTGTGTGTGTGTGTGTGTCTGTCTGTCTGTCTGTCTGTCCGTTTTTTTAATGAAATATCTCAGAAAGTACTTGGCCGATCTTGTGAAAATGTGTAGGTATGTTCACTATGGGTCACTGATGATGCCCGATGTTTTAGTTTACCGTTATAGCCGTTAGTAGCGGCTGTAACGGTCTGTGACGGTTTTTCTTCTTTATGGAATATATCAGAAAGTACTTGACCGATCTTTGTGCAAATTAGCAGGTATGTTCATCATGGGTCACGGATGATGTCCGATGTTTTAGTTTACCCCGTTACAGCCTTTAACGGTTTTTCTTCTTCATGGAATATCTTAGAAAGTGCTTGGCCGATCTTTGTGAAAATTAGCAGGTATGTTCATTATGGGTCACGAATAATGCCCGATTTTTTAGTTTACCGTTATAGCCGTTACTAACTGCTGTAACTGCATGTAACGGTTTTCGTCTTTTATGGAATATCTGAGAAAGGTCTTGGCCGATCTTTGTGAAAATTAGCAGGTATGTTCACTATGTGTTACGGATGATGCCCGATGTTTTAGTTTACCGTTAAAGCCGCTACCGACGGCTATAACTGCCCATAACGGTTTTTCTTCTTTGTGGAATATCTCAGAAAGCACTTTGTCAATCTTTCTGAAAATTTGTAGGTATGTTCATTTTGGGTCACGGATGTTGTAGTTTACCATTATAGACTTTACTAACGGCTATAACTGCCCATAACGGTTTTTCTTCTTTATGGAATGTCTCAGAAAGTACTTGGTTGATCTTTCTGAAAATTTGTAGGTATGTTCATTATGGGCGACCGATGATACCCGACGTTTGAGTTTACCGTTATAGCCGTTACTAACGGCTATAACGGCCCCTAACGGTTTTTCTTTTTTTATGGAATGTCTCAGAAAGTACGTGGCTGATCTTTCTAAAAATTTGTAAGTATGTTCATTATAGGTCACAGATGATGGCCGATGTTTACCAGAATAGCCATTACTAACGGATAATGCCCGATGTTTTTGTTTATTGTTATAGCCATTACTAACGGCCCATAATGGTTTTCTTCTTTATGGAAAATCTCAGAAAGTACTTTACTAATCTTTCTGAAAATTTGTAAGTATGTTCATTATAGGTCACAGATGATGGCCGATGTGTACCAGAATAGCCATTAATAACGATTACACCAGCCCAAGACGGTTTTTCCTCTTTATGGAATATCTCACGCATATTCAGGATACACTGGGAGTTCGTTTATACGCTTTGCATCTTGTTTTTATCTCACTGTTCTTTCCTTTCATCATCCATACCTAAAAACTGATCCCCATAAAACCGTTATTTTCGTTGTTTGATTTTTTTTTATTGGCATCTTTCTGTATTTTGAGACAATGGTGTTGCACTGTGGATTAGTTAGTTGTGGAGTTGCAGCGCCTGCTGTGGCTGAAGAGCCCAATCCTCGAGTGCAGATTTTGTTGCAATTGCTGCATGTGAAGTCTTGGTCATGAGCGCATGTGCCGTCTGCGGTGCCTCTGTTCTTCCGACTGGGCCTCTCTCCTCTGCTCTGCATGCTTGATGCCGGCTTTGATGGTGGACCATTAGATGACTCGGTCTGAAGCTGCTGTCTCCAGGTCTGCAGAGTCGAGGCTGCCTGACCTCAGGTCGTGCTTGCATTCATTCTTGAAGCGTAGGGCGGGCCGTCCTGTGGGTCTGGAGCCTGTAGCCAGCCCGCCATACAGCATGTCCTTTAGGATGCAACCATTATCCATATGACTGACGTGGCCAAGCCAACGCAGACGTCTCTGTGTCAGCATGGCGAACAAGCTAGGCATTCCCGCCTGGGCCAGGACGTCCTTGTTGGTGATGCGGTCCTGCTATGTGATGCACAGGAATCTTCTGAGGCAACGCAGGTGGAAGACAGAGAAGAGTACTCAGCACGCAAGCTTGGTGCACTTTCCTCTTGGTGTCTGACGGTAGCATAGTGTTGTCCCTTACTCTCTTCGCTAGACGGGCCATCGCAGTTGCTGCCTTGCCGGTCCGCACATTCAGCTCGGCGTCCAGAGAAAGGTTGCTGGGGATGGTGAGCCCAAGTACGTGAAGTCGTCAACCATTTCGAGGGGGTGATGGCCGATGGAGATGCCGGAGAGTGTTGTTGACGTCCTAGCCTATTTTGTTTGTTTTCTTCAGGCTGATGAGGAGGCCAAACTCAGTGCAGCATCAGCGAAGCAGGTGATGAGCCATTGTAGCACTTCCTCGGTGTGGGCAGTGAGGATGGTGTCGTCTGCGAAGAGCATCCTCCTGATGAGGACTTTCCGCACACTTCTTCCTTGCCCAGAGGCGTGAAAGGTTGATGAGGCTTTCGTCACTGCCACTGTATGGGGAGGTTCCGTCTTCAGACCGACGGAATGCGTAGCGCAGCAGCATGGAGAAGAAGACGCCGAAGAGTGTCAGAGCAAGCACGCGCCCTTGTTTGACACCAGTTTTGACTGAGAGGGGGTCCGAAAATGAAGCACCGTATTGGACAGTGCCATTCATGTTGTCGTGGAAAGACAAGGTCATCTTCAGGAGCTTGGGGGAGAAGGCCTGACTTACTGACCAAGTGAACGCCTTGATCAGGTCATTGAGGTTATGAACAAGGGTTGTTTCTGTTGGCGGCACTTCTCTTACGACTGCCTGTGGGAGAATATCCTGTCGATCGTCGACCTCGCAGCTCTGAAGCCGCACTGTGCCTGCGGGTATACACTAGTTCGGCGAGTAGCTGCAGCCTGCTGAGGTCGACGCGGGCAAAGGCTTTGCCAACAATGCTGAGGAGAGATATTCCGCTATAGTTATTTGCAATCACTGAGGACCCCTTTGTTCTTGCATAGCATGATAATGTTTGAATCGCACATGTCCTGGGTATGATTCCTTCCGCCCAACACTGCAGCTGAAGCTCATGGAGGTGACTGAGGAGAGAACTCTCTTTACTAGCTTCGTTGACTTCAAATGGAATGTCGTCGCTGCCTGGAGCTTTACCACAGGCTAGATAGTCGATGGCCTTGCTGAGTTCCTCAATGGTGGGTGTGGCATCGCGCTCTTCCGTGGCAGGCAGGGGAGTAGTGTTCTCGTTGTTGCGAGGTTTTAGGCGTGCGGCTAATTTAGGCGTGCGGCTAGTGTCTTCTTTGAGGGCTATCCCTTGCGACTGAGGAGTAGAACTTGCATATCAGTAATGGCAGGCTCCATTTCCACGATTCTTGTTTCGAACTAGTCTACATTCTTCATCATTCTCTTCCCGTAGGTGTCCAAGGCGAATTGGTAGGTGGCATCATTGATGTGGTTTCAACCGTAATGAAGCGCTGTCTGTTGAGTTGTTCTCCAGGGCCCTGTCAATGGCAGGCTGGAGAACAGCCCAATAGACAGCGCTTCATCGCGTTCGCGCAGTCCGGGCACTGACGTCATGGCTGTGTTGATTCGAGGACGTCCATTTTGCTTGGAGTGGTGGGTTCGCTTGGGTCGAAGACGCATCTTGCTGTCGATCAGAGTGTGGTCAGTTTCACAGTCAGCACTGTGGTAGCTACTGGTGATAAGCACATGGTTGAGCAGGGATCTTCGGGTGATCATGAAGTCCAGCTGATGCCGGTGACAGGATCTGGGGTTCCTCCAGGACACTGTGTGATGTGGCTTGGTGGGAAAGAAAGCTATCGTAATACAGAGGTCGCGGAAGAATCAAAGCTCAAGTAGCCACTATCCGTTCTAGTTGAGCTTGCCGATGCCGAAGCAGCCGATGCAGCGGGGCCAGGAGCTGGGGGCATAGATGCTAAGTATTTTTGTTGGTCCAGAAGAGGTCGTGAGCTGGAAGAAACGATTCACGCTGTTCCATCTGGAAGGTTGTACAACTGAGAATAGGAGACAGTTGCGCACTGCGAATCGGTGCTCTTCTAGCTCCAGTCCTTGCCAAAAGAACGTGTAGTCCTCCCTGAGGCTGCCTTTGGAGGAGAGTGTTGTCTCTTGCAGCTCGCGGTCGATGATGGCTGTTTTTTCTGGCGTCGTTAACTTGCTGGAGGTCGTCGTTCCAGGTTGCCAGCTGCAAGGCTGGTGGTTTGGGGTTCTCTTTTTTCTTCTCTCGCCTGGTGCAGGGTTTACAGTCTGCTCTTCGGTCTTTCCCTGAGCTCCAAGCAGGCATTGATGCAGGCAGACTGTGGCGGGTCAGTACCTTATTGGCTGGGGGGAGGGGGGGGGAGGTGCTGCTGACTTGAGGCGGGTGGTAGCTGACCGGTGGTACGCGATGATCCCTCCCACCATCAGAGACAATGCGTAGCACCTAAGCTTACACCAATATGCTCTAAGCTTATAACTCGTAACTGCTGTCTCCCGTGTTTTACCTGTTGCTGGGATAGCGGCACTGGAGTGAGCTCTCCAGGGCGCAGGCCTGGCAAATGTGTGGAGATCCTGGGGTGCCCAATCTCCAGAATCCTCCTCTCAGCTTTGCTGACAGGATCCAACGAATGGACAAGTCAGTACAGTGTGGTGCAGAAGTTGCCGGAAGGTGTCACAGTGTGTCGACCAACCGCCCAAGGTGCTCCACTCCGGATTTTCCCTCAGGGTTTACTCCCTTATCCTTTGTCTCTCACAAGGCGGTGAAGCTATTTGAAATTTGACCCATAGCTGGGAGTCTTGTTTGTGGGCACCAGGGCGTATCCACATGTCGGCGGGGCTGCATGCCACATGTCTGGGGGCTAGACTTCCTCCGAGTCCCGTGCAGTTTAGCCTGGGTCTGTGGGGTCCCAGTTGACGTGTGTGGCCACGTGGAGGCACTGCATAGGGCTTGATGAGGAGAGGCATTCTGCTCCCCATTTCACAGCGCTGCAGGCAGCAGTGCTAGTCAGCGATGGAGGCTGAAAGCGAGAGGTGACAAGCACACAAACACTTCGCCAACACACTACGTGCATCACAGTAACCAACCATTGAGACACTCAAGCACTTTAAAGCAATGACAACCATGTTGGGAATACTTGAGGTTTCTAATAAGTATATTTCTATAAACAAATCATTTTTTAAAACTTAACTTTCGACTTACAAGTATTTCATACATACACAATTAAAGTTCAACCTGCCTGCGCCCCACCGTCACCTACACTTCCCATCCTCTCCCCCTACCCCCCAAATTATAAGAAAAAAGACAAAGCAAGACAGAAAGAAAGCAGGAAGGACTGACAATCAAATCAACTTGACAAGAAAAACGGTTAAGAGAACAATGTATTTATTTTAGTTCCTTTTGTTTGCTGTCCCTTGTTCTGTGTCCACTCCGTGGCATTGTACCCACTCCGCTCATTCTGAGCTCCAGACCACCGTCACAGCCCGGCCCGCCCCGCCATAGCCCCGGCACCGGCAATCCACAGGGAGCACCCCAAAGTCAAGTCGTCATGAGGCAACCCACCAGAGAGACACTGCACTGCTGCCGAGTCACTTCGATGGTGTCAGCGGTGCCTGTTCTGATCCACCAAATGTAGGACAACGCAGTAGATACTAAGCCCCCTACTGACGACAACAATTGCTCAGTCGCGGGGCTGGCTTGAATGAGCTTTCCCTCCATGGTCGCCACTACATCTGACAAACAACAGCCCCCATGAATTTGCCAATACAATGGGGACGGTAAGATTATTTTTTCTGTGTTTTACCTGTTTTCATGTTATGTATTGAATTTGAAAACCATGACAACCTTGCTACATTGTTGTGTGTTTCAGAGAAAGCACACTGCTGAGTTCTCTCTTCTGTTGGCCATGATTTTCCACGTCTCCAAGCCTGGCTCTGTGACGGCAGTTGTCGTCCTTCAACATTGTCCTCCATCCCCGAAAGGCTCGTTTCTTTCAGACGGACATGCTGCATGCAAAAATTGATGGCATTCCATCACAGTACATCAAGAAAACAAGCAAACCATTCTAGGCAAGTGCATGTGGTACCTTCACAATGCAAGCAAAACAAGCGAACAAGGAAACAAACAAACAAATGAACAAACCAGATGCATGCTGCACTTTTAAAGCTGTATCATGCCTATAGTACCCGATTTAAAATAAAGAAATGAGACGTGGACATGGACTTTGTGTTTAGACGATTTTTGAAAGCTTCGTTAGTGTTGTTGCCGTTGTTATCTTTCGTATTTGCTTTATGTACCTTCTCTCTCTCTCTCTCTCTCTCTCTCTCTCTCTCTCTCTCTGTTTGTGTGTGTGTTGCGCGTGTGTGTGTGTGTGTGTGTGCGTGCGTGCGTGCGTGCGTGCGTGCGTGCGTGCGTGCGTGCGTGCGTGCGGGCGTGCGTGCGCGCGTGCGTGCGTGTGTGTGTGTGTGTGAGTGTGTGTGTGTTTGAAAGAATAGTCGAATTAGAATATTTACTTCAATGAACATATTTTCAATTCGTCATGCACATTGAACAGGTCTCCAACTCGCAGTCAAGTCAAAAGAAGAACAGTTCAATTGCCATCTGAGGCATTCAGTCTTGAGGGTTCTCAAGCTCCAGCCATCACACACAGTGTACTATTGGCGGCCATGGGAAGACCGGAACCACCCGTTGAGTTTCAGCCATTTCATGGATGTATGTCAGAAATCGTTCCTCAAAATTCCTGACCCAGCACTACAGCATGCAGTGTCTTTTAATGATGCCGCGGCACGTCACACAATGAAGCGCAGAGCACAGCCCATGTCATGCAGTTGTGGCTTCTGACCGAAATGGCATCTTGACGATTCAATTCTAGCGTTGCGGACTTTCCCTGCTGGGAGGTCGCAGGGTTTGATTCCCATCGGAGTCATGTGGGGTTTTTCTGCCCCGACCGGGTCCCATCCAGAGTTGAGTTTGCTACGGGCGCAGTTGGGAAGACTAGGACCACACAGTTAAGTTTCATCCACTTAATGGATGCGTCTCTGAGAGTGATGCTCAAATTTTCTGACCAACACTGCAGGTGTCTGTATCTCTCGGGCCTGGTTGACGCCGGGATATATTATGAAAAGAAGCGTAGAGTACAGCCCTGTCATGTAGTCTCAGACTGAAATGGAAATCCGTACATCATCTTAATCATCCTCATTTTCATCGATCAGCATAAAAAAGTATCAAATTCTGTGGCCCTTCATGCCCTGCTGTCATGGTGACCTCATTTCGATGTCCTCTCCACGTCTGGGCCTTGGTTTGGTTCCGTCGGGGTCCCCAGTATCGGCGAGACCATGGGGGTTGTCGTTGAACGGATGTAGTGGCGCCCTCCGGAGGAGAGCTCACTCACACCGGTTCAGCGACAAAGCAATTATTGTCGTCAGTAGGGGGTTTAGAAGGTGGCGTCCTGCGTATGTTTAGATCAGAACAGGCGCCACTGAACACCACCGAAGTGACTCGGCAGCAGCGCAGTGTCTCCTCCGGTGGGTTGCCTCTTGAAGACTTGACATTGACGGCTCCCTGTGGATTGCCGTGCCGGGGCTACAACGGGACCAACCGGCTGTGGCTGTGGACGGAGTGTCGGTATGACGAGCGGCGTGGGTGCACTGTCACTTAGGTGCCACAGATTTTGGGACCAGCAAAAAAAAAAAAAAAAAAAAAATCAGCAGTCCTTCATGTTCTGCTGGGTAAAAGAAGAGTAGGCAGAAAAAAAAAATCAAATTACATATCGCACGGAGTGCAGAGAACTACAATATCCCACTGCGTGCATCAGTGAACTACATATCACACTGTGCAGTAAACTACAAATCACACTTGCGAAATGACCAAACTACATATTCACACTGTGTGCATGAACTACCTATCACACTGTTGCGCACTTCACATGAACTACATAACACACTGTGGCAGTGAAACTACAAAAACACACTGTTGTGCAGTGAACTACATATCACACACAGTTGGCATGAACTACATGTCGCACTGTGAGCAGTGAACTACAATGTCGCACTGTGGGCAATCAGTGAACTACATATCACACTGTGCGCAATCGCAAACTACATAACGCACTGTGTAGCAGTGAACTACATATCACACTGTTGTATTGAACTCATGTCGCACTGTGTGGCAGTGAACTACATATCACAGACTGTTTGTAATCAAATAACTAAATATCACACTGTGTTGTAAGCATTGAACTACATATCACACTGTGTGCAATCATTGAACGTACATATCACCCTGTGTGCAATCACTGAACTACATACACAATGTATGCAATCACTGAAACTACATAACACACTGTGTGCAGTGAACTACATATCAACAAGGGGGGGTGCAATCACGAAGTACAAAACACACTGTGTGCAATCACTGAACTACAACTCACACTGTTGCAATTCACTGAAAAACATATCACACAGTGTGCATTCACTGAACTACATATCACACTGTGTGCAAACACATACTACATATCACACATTGTGCAATCATTGAATTACATACACACTATGTGCAATCACTGAACTACATTATCACACAGTAGTGCATGAACTACAATCACACTGTGTGCAGATCAGTGAACTAAATATGAAACTGTGAGCAAACAGTAAACTACATAACACACAGTGAGCAATCAGTGAACTACTACAAATCACACGTTTCAAATCAGTGACTACATAGTCACACTGTGTGCAATCCGTGAACTGCAGATCCCACTGTGTGCAATCAGTGAACTACATATCAACACTGAGTGTCATCAGTGAACTACATAATCACCCTGATGCACTTCACAACTACATATCACATTGTGTGCAATCAGAGAACTCACATATCACACTGTGTGCAATCAGAGAACTACATCTCAAACTGTTGCATCACAGAACTACAGATCACATTCTGTGGCAACCACTGGACTACATATCACACTGTGTGCCAATCACGAAACAACAGACCACACTTTGGCAATCAGTGGAACAACAGATCACACTGAGTGCAAATCAGATGAACTACAGATCACACTGTGTGAAATAACTGATCTACATATCACAACTGTGTGCAATCACTGAACAACAGATCAACCAACTTTGTCAATCACTGCACTTACATATCACAAGTGTGCAAACACGAGAACTACATACACATGTGTGCAATCACATGAAACTAATAGATCACACATTTTTGCAATAAGTGAACAACATTATCACACTGTGTGGCAGAAACGAACTACATATCACACTGAGTAGCATGAACTACATATCACACTGTGTGCGATCACTGAACTACATTTTATCACCCTGTTGCAGTGAACCTACATATCACACAGTGTCAATAACTGAACTACATATGAAACAGTGTGCAAATCGTGAACTACATATAACACTGTGTGGAATCAGTGGAACTACATCTAACATGTGTGCAGTGTCGACATCTCACAACACTGTTAATAACTAAACTAACATATGAAACTGTTAAATCAGTGACCTGCATATCACACTGTGTGCAATCACAGAACTACATATCACACTGGTGCAAATCAGTAATTACATATCACACAGTGTGCAATCAGTTAACTACATATCACACTGTGTGCATCATGAATTACAGTATCACACAGTGTGCAATCAGTGAAACTACATATCACACTGTGTGCAATCACACTGAACAACTATCACAGCACTGTGTGGCAATCAGAGCACTACATATCACACAGAGTTCAATCATGAAGAACTATGTTATGTCATGTGTACACCACGGAAAGATTTTTTTAGTTTTTTTTGTAATTTTATATATGTATTATTTAGTGTGTTTTATTAATTCTTGTGGAATGGTGAATCGTTTGGTTATGTCATGTGTACACCACGTAAGAGTTCTGTGGAATGGTGAATCGTTGTTATGTCATGTTACACCTCGGTAAAGTTCTGTGGAAAGGTGAATCGTTTGATATGTCATGTGTACACCACGTAATAGTTCTGTTGGAATGGTGAATCGTTGGTTATGTCATGTGTAAACACCATCGGTAAAGATTTCTGGTGGAAGGTGAATGTTT
>CM031612.1:81050873-81053373 GCA_018398815.1 Conus ventricosus
TAACAAATATCATAACAGACAAACATATGTCGTGTAACGTCGTCTACAATTTTCTTTGTTCCTTCCTTGTCTGTGTCTGTCGGTCTCTGTCTCTCCCACTGACCCCAAAGCTGCTGACTCCTGTCAGACATGACGTGTTTCTGTACTTCTGTCCACTGCTCTTACTGAGTCTCCCAAGAGTCATCATCAACATGTAAAGTTCATTGTATTACGTGCGTGAGCATTACTTTTTCTCCCTCCGTTTCTTTCTGAGAGTGTCTGTCCCTTTCTGTCTGTCTGTCTCTCTCTTTCTCTCTCCTTGTGTGTGTGTGTGTGTGTGTGTGTGTGTGTGTGTGTGTGTGTGTGTGTGTGTGTGTGTGTGTGTGTGTGTGTGTGTGTGCGTGTGTGTGTGTGTGTGTGTGCGTGTCTGTGTGTGTGTGTGCATGTTTTGTGTGTGTGTGTGTGTGTGTGTGTGTGTGTGTGTGTGTGTGTGTGTGTGTCTGTGTGTCTGTGTGTCTGTGTATTTGTATGTGTGTGTGTGTGTGTGTGTGTGTGTGTGTGTGTGTGTGTGTGTGTGTGTATGTGTGTGTGTGTGTGTGTGTGTGTGTGTGTGTGTGTGTGTGCGCGCGCACACATGTATGTTTGAGTATGTGTGTGTGTCTGTGTGTATGTGTATTTGTGTGTGTCTGTGTGTTTGTGTAGATGTACAAAGGACGTACAGGACTGGTACGACCTTTCTTTTTCACTACAATCCGTGACAGTTGCCTGGCGATAAACGTGTTTACCACTTTGCCTACACACCTCCCCCCACCCACCCCCCAGACGTCAATCACCATTACTCCTCCCTCCACTCTCCACCCTCCTCGTTCAACTGAGAAAGAGGCATGAGGAGAGAGAGAGAGAGAGAGGGGGGGGGGGAGAAAGAGAGAGAGAGAGAGAGAGAGAGAGAGAGAGTGAGAGAGAGAGAGAGACAGACAGAGAGAGAAAAAGAGAGTGAGAGAGACAGACAGACAGACAGACAGACAGACACACAGAGAGAGAGAGAGAGAGAGAGAGAGAGAGAGAGAGAGAGAGAGAGACAGACAGACAGACAGACAGACAGACAGACAGACAGACAGACAGACGGACAGTCAAACACACGGAAACAGACAGGCAGATGTAACATTTTTTAGCTATCAGCTTTACAAAAGAAAAAAACTAAAAAATAGATTAAAAAAATACCTGACTTGCTGTCGCCCCTCCGCACAGCAACCCCCACCCACACCTTCAACCACTACCCATGTCACGATGAATGAAGCTATGCGTTATAAGGGTGGCAGAAGAACAGATAAAAATGTAAAAAAAAAAAAGTGTAGTGTTTTTTTTTTATTTTTTTGTAATACGGATGAAGGCAGGGATGTGCGTGTAGGAGCTGAACTATGTGTACATGTGTTCATGGCATGTAGTGATCATTGGAGCATGTCAGAGAGTAACTCCAGCAATGAAATAATCCAACCTGTCTTGATAAATGCGATTCGAAACACGTATGTTTTTCATCCTACGTAATGCACAGCACGCGAGCATACGACTAGAAGGCACAACATACGTGCCACATAAACCACACACACACACACACACACCCACAAACACACAACCCCAAACCACCTACAAACACGTACGACGCACAAACACACACCACACACACACACACACACACCACACACACACACACACACACACAACAGGCGAGCGCAGGCAAGAAACAGCACGCATGTAAGCACAACCACCCTGCACCACCTACACCACCTCACAGCATCTCTCGCACGCACATACACGCGCGCGCACTCACGCACACACGCACGCACGCACACCCCACACACACACACACACACACACACACACACACACACACACACACAACAACACGCACGCACGCACGCACGCACGCGCGCACGCACGCGACTGTACATCCACATAGCCCCCACTACCCACTTCATAGAGAAGTTACGCTACCACCTTCTCCCCTTTCATTTCCACCTAATTTTGTAGTCTATACCAATCCACTGCTTACTCAGTGACTTTCCTCTAGGAGGAAGAGGGAGGAGGAAGAGGAGAAGAGGAGGAGGAAGAAGGGAAGAGGAAGGAGAATAAGAATAAGAGCAGAAGGAGGTAGAGGAAAATGCAGAAGGGGAAGAGGAGGAGAAGTAGGAGGAGGAAGAGAGAGGAGGAGGAAGAGGAGAGGAGGAAGAGAAAGAGGAGGAAAGAAGGAGTCAGAGGATCTATGCAGGAAGTGGAGGAGAGGAGGGAAGAAGAAGAAGGAAGAGGAAGAGAGGAAGAAGAGGAGGAGGAGAGGAAGAGGAGAAAGGGGGAAGTGGAGGAAGAGGATAAAGAGGAAGAGGAGAAAGAAGGGGAGGAAGGAGGAGGACAAAGACGAGGAGAAGGAGGAAGAGGAGGAAGGAGGAGGAACAGGAAGAGGAGGGTGAGAAGAAAGAGAGAGGCAAGACGAGGAGGAAGAAGGAGCGGGAAGAGGAAGGGGAAGAAA
>CM031612.1:81058373-81070873 GCA_018398815.1 Conus ventricosus
GAGGAAAAGAAGGAGTCAGAGGATTATGCAGGAAGTGGAGGAAGAGGAGGAAGAAGAGAAGAAGGAGGGCAGGAAGAGGAGGAAGACGAGGAGGAGAAGGAGGAGGAAGAGGAGGAAGGGGAAGTGGAGGAAGAGGATAAAGAGGGAGAGGAGAAAGAGGAGGAGGAGGAGAAGGAGACAAAGATGAGGAGAAGGAGGAAGAGGAGGAGGAACAGGAAGAGGATGGGGAGAAGAAAGAGGGAGCAAGACGAGGAGGAGAAAGAGCGGGAAGAGGAAGGGAAGAAAACGAGGAGGAAGAGGAGGAGTAGGATAGGAGGAGGAGGAGTTAGAGGAGGAGAAAGAGAAAAAGGAGGAGGAAGAGCGCGAAGAGGAGGGGGGGGGGGGGCAGGAGGGGAAGGAGTAAGACAGACAGACAGACAGACAAGGAGAGGGAGGGAGAGAGAAGAGAGAGAGAGAGAGAGAAAAGAGAGAGAGAGAGAGAGGAGAGAGAGAGAGAGAAGAGAGGGGAGGGAGGGAGAGAGAAACAGTAAGAGAAAGGGTGGAGTGTGGGAGACTTATTAGAGAGATAAAGCGGAGAGAGAGAGAGAGAGAGAGAGCGGGGAGAGAGAGAGAGAGGAGAGAGAGAGAGAGAGAAGAGAGAGAGAGGAGAGTAAATGGTATCGGCACAATCCATGAGGGCTGTCGTTGGACGGACGTGGTGGCGCCCTCCGGAGGGAGAGCTCACTCACGCCGGCTCCGCGAATAAGCAATTATTGTCGTCAGTAGGGGGCTTAGTAGGTGGTGTCCTGCGTATGTTAGATCAGAACAGACGCCACTGAACACCACCGAAATGACTCGGCGGCTGTGCAGTGTCTTCTCCTGCGGGTTGCCTCTTGACGACTTGACATTAACTGCTCCTTTTGGATTGCCGGGCCGGGGCTGCGACGGGGCCAACCAGGCTGTGGCTGTGGACGGGGTGTCGGAATGAGCGACGTGGGTGCACTGCCTCTGAGGTGGCGTAGAAGTTGGGACAGCACACACACACACACAACACACACACACACACACACACTACACACACACACACCACACACACACACACACACAAATCAGCGGGAAGGGAACTTCCTCTGACTTCTACACAGGGGGCCTTGTTTTGGTGATTGTCATACTTGTCGAATTATAACCACAGAACTCGCTACACATTAGTGTATAGATGACATTTACAGCTGTGTGCTTGCTTTATTGGTGAATCGCTTCAAGCTTTTCTTCAGGTAAAACATGATGTTATGCACAGCACCGCCCTATGCGTTCCATATGGAACGCAGTTCACAAAAAGCTTAAAGCACACGTTTTAAACGAGTATCATTACTTTTTGAAAATCTGTAAAAATGTTAAAAAGTCCAAAACAGATACCAAGCAATGGGGAGGGCAAATGTGAGGAAGTGAAGCAGGTAGAGAAAATAGAAATGCAAAAGAGAAACAATAACATGTTAATGGCTTACATTTGCATTGGCAAAATGAGAGAGAGAGGAGAGAGAGAGAGAGAGAGAGAGAGAGAGAGAGAGAGAGAGAGAGAGAGAGAGAGAGAGAGAGAGAGAGAGAGAGAGAGGAGAGAGAGAACGAATACGAATACGAATGTTTTGCTTAAGAGTAACAATTTAATTTACTAGATAAGCTGAAAGGTACCTTACACAATGCCCTTGAAATCAAGAATACAGAGTACAAACGCTTACAAAACGCACAACCATCGCATGTAAAGAGGGAAAATGCATAGAATGGGGAGAAAAAAACAAAAAACAAAAAAAAACGAATATAGAAAATCAAGACGGTTCGAAACATCAGTATCATAAAAACATATTCCCCTCCCTCAACACACACACACACATATGTGTGCGCACGCGCGCGAGCGCGCTCGCACACGCACGCACGCAGACACTAGACAAGCCCGTGCGCGGTCGCAATCGCAACCATGGACAGAGAGAGAGAGAGAGAGAGAGAGAGAGAGAGGAGAGAGAGAGAGAGAGGAGAGAGAGAGAGAGGAGAGGAGAGGGGGAGGAGGGAGGGGGAGGAGAGAGGAGAGAGAGAGAGAGAGAGAGAGAGAGGAGAGAGAGAGAGAGAGAGGGGAGAGAGAGAGAGAGAGAGAGAGAGAGAGAGAGAGAGAGAGAGAGAGAGAGAAGATTGCATGACAGACAGGTAGACAGGTAGACATGTAGCATTACATATATGTACATCGACATTGTACTGAACAAAAGTAAACCATCAAGATTTTTGGGCTCTTAAAAGATGTTCAAAAAAATACTTGTGATAAGATGTTTTGATTGATAGAAAGCTATTAGTGTTCTGAAGATGATCATGAATTTCATTCCATATGTTTCCACCAGAATACGTGAGGGATAACACGAACAAACCTGCTCTTGCGCAGGGAATGACCAATTTACTTTTAGCATGTACATTATCCACGGGGAATTCGTCGCAAAGACACTGAGGCGCTTGTTTGGTCATGACGTTATACACGAACACGCTTTGATTGTATTGGCATTTTAGACTAAACGAGATAATGTGAATTGTTTGGCGGCCATTTGATTGAAGAGAAGATGATGATTTAAGAAGCACAAGCTTGATAGATCGTCTATAGAAACTCAGTTCCAGCAAGTTGAGGCAAAGTCATTGTCTGGTTGTAGAGTTTACGAAAACATGTTTTCGAGTATGTTTGTCAAGGAAATGTTTTATTCTATTTCAATGAAAGAACCTTTTTGAAAGCTTGTGAGACAGAGGTGAGACATGAAAAGACCAACAGAGATTGTGTGTCAACATCAAGACCAAGTAACTCATGGGAATCAAAACGTTTCAAACTTTTATCACTTTTTTCACATTAATCAGTTTCGATTTAACACTGACGTTTCTGTGTGGTCGACTTAATATTAATTTGATTTTTTAAGGTAAATAGCCAATATGATTAAATGTGTCCATCTTACAAGCTTCTCCTCTTTTTTTTTTTTTTTTTTGTAAATGTGCTAATGTCGAATTTGCGTTTGTTGTTGTTGTTCTATCATGGAGTGTGGTGGTGTCCTAGGCAAACAGCTCAAAAAAATGATGAAATATACAGAGTAAGATCATTTATATAAATACAAAACAAAACTGGACCAAAGACTGATCCCTGGGGAACTCCATGTCTGATTGGCATGACGAGAATAAGTCAAATCTGAAGAAAAAGAAAAAAAGAAAAAAAAAACAACAACAAAAAAACCGTTTGTCTTCTGTTTAAAAAGGAAGGATGAAATTAGATTTTTGGACATTACCAGCCGCCGTGGCGAAGTGGTTAGCGTCGCGGACTCCCGGCTGGGAGGTCGTGGGTTTGAACCCCATCAGAGTTATGTGGGTTTTTCTGCCCCGACCGCTCCTACCCAGAGTTGAGTTGCTGCGGGCTCAGCTGGGAAGACTGGGGACCTCACAGTCGAGTTTCATCCACTTAATGGATGCGTCTCTGAGAGTGTTGCTCAAATTTCCTGACCAACACTGCAGGTGCCTGTATCTCTCGGGCCTGGTTAAAAGCCGGGATATATTATGAAAGGAAGCGTAGAGTACAGCCCTGTCATGTAGTCTCAGACCGAAATGGAAATCCGTAGCATCATCTTAATCATCCTCATCGATCAGCATTACAAAAAAAATGTCTCAAATTCTGTGGCCCTTCATGCCCTGCTCTCATGGTGACCTCAGTTTCGATGTCCTCTCCACGTCTGTGGCCTTGGGTTTTGGGTTCCGTCGGGGTCCCCGGTATCGGCGAGTCCATGGGGGCTGTCGTTGGACGGACGTGGTGGCGCCCTCCGGAAGGAGAACTCACTCACGCCGGCTTCGCGACTAAGCAATTATTGTCGTCAGTATGGGACTTAGTAGGTGGTGTCCTGCGTATGTTAGATCAGAACAGGCGCCACTGAACACCACCGAAGTGACTCGGCAGCAGTGCAGTGTCTCCTCCGGTGGGTTGCTCTTGACGGCTTGACACTGACTGCTGCCTGTGATTGCCGGTGCCGGGGCTGTGACGGGGCCGACCAGGCTGTGGCTGTGGACGGGGTGTCGGAATGAGCGGCGGTGGTGCACTGCCTCTGAGGTGGTGCAGAGGTTGGGACAGCAAATAAAAAAAAACACTGGTCTGGTCTGGTTGATCTCTCTCTCTCTCTTCCCCTCTCTTTTGTTGTTATTTTCTATACATTTCCCTTTATTGAGGGCCGGATGTAAAAAAGCCATTTTGTGCTTATTCCGGTTTTCCCTCATTAAAAAAAAAAGAGTTGTTCATTCTCTCTCTCTCTCTCTCTGTCCGTCATTCTCTCCTCTGCCCCTGTTTCTATCTTTGCCTGCCTGTCTGTTTTGCCTATCTGTCGATCTATCTGTCAGTCTCTCTCTCTCTCTCTCTCTCTCTTTCCCTGTGTGTGTGTGTGTGTGTGTGTGTTGTGTGTGTGTTTTGTGTTTTGTGTTTTTCCCTGACAACTAAGTGTTAAATATCTACCTACGTAGCAGATGGTGGCAGCTGAACGGAGTGGCTTTTGCAGCGTGGCGTGGGGTTGACATGGATGAGACAGATAAACACAGATGCTAGGGCTTTGGGAATAAAGCGAATAGTGGCTGGCTGACTTGATCACAGCGGTGGATAGTGGTGCGTGTGGCAGAGACAACCCCCAAGAGCCCAGCATCAAAATCAGTTGTTTGTACAATTCATTATTACCCAGTGAGGCTCACAAGATCTGTTGGAAAAGAAAGCCAGTCCGTCTGCTGACAACGACCATTGTCATTCAGAAGATAATGTCCACAACAGTCATCGGCACTCGGGTGATCGTCGTGCTCCTTGTCCTCAGTCTCTTTATGCCAGACCGTGCGACGTCTGACAGCTGCTCTCAAACGTGCCTCAATGGGGGGGAACTACTTCTCCCAAAAATTTTTTTTTGGTAACTGCGGGGCCGCTGGCGCTGGTTTTCAGGCCCATTTGCCGTTTAGAGTGTCGACAAGTTTTCCCACCCCCCTCAAATCCCCAAGAGGACGAGCGGGAAAAGGGGGAGCAGCAGAAGCAATTTCTGCCTAAAGGGGAAACCTTTCTCACTGTGACAATGGTCCCCTGCTGAAGAAGTGGAGGAGTGGGATGGCGCTGTAGACTTCCCCCATTTGCATGCAGACGGGGGTGGACAGGTAAGCGGCCCGTTGGGGGGACCGTAAATTTAGGATTGGGTCAGGTCTTTTCATTTCTTAACATACGTCAATTTTAAAGGTCCTGAAACCCGGTTTTCGGGGGGAAAAATCGCTTTGAAACGCGTTGAAGTTTTTGCATGGCGTTTTTTTTAAAACAAAAAAAGAAACTTTATTATGAAACAAAATTTTTAAAAGTCAAGTTCTAAAGGTAAAGTAGCGATTACCTTTAATCCGTAAACATTTTTAAAAGCGGCGACTTTTCGCCTTCGGTCATTGCGTGGTATCTCCCTCGCGCGGGTTCGTCGGCCTCAAAAATTATGCCTTTTTTGTGATTTCACTTACAGGGGTTCGCTTTCCACGTTTATTTAAAAATTAAACTCTCCTCCCCCATCATACCGTCGAATTGGAGCATATCGCGCCCCTTCTACGGCCGGGGGTCCCCACAGCGGGGGGGTTGATGGCGCAAAATCGTCTGACTCGGGGGGTGAAAGGGGGTTTTGCCCCCAATCCAGCGTAGCAACGACAGTGAAAGGTAACCAGGGAACTCTTGCCTTCAGCAGTTTCTAGGATTTGCACTTACAAATGCTATGTTTCATTTTTTCTTAGTCAAAATTAAAAAACGGTACATTCACTTTGTGATTGTGGTGGGGCTGCGGGTTTTTCTTCTTTTTTTTTTTTTTGGAGGGCTGCAGTTGTTTTTGCCCGTTTAAAACACCTCAAAGGGTTGTTCATTTCCCCGCGACGTGCCCCCCAAGTAACAAGTAATGGTTTTAGGTGATGCGGGAAGAGAGTTGCAATCAACTGATAATACTATGTTGAAAAAGCACTTTTTGGGCACATATGCATAAAAACTTGCAAAATAATAAATGAAATCCTGAACACAAAGGGAAATAAGGTTGAAAGAAAAGTTCTAAAAATTAAACCCCATTCCCCTTATCAAAAAAGGGATAACTGTGCTTTCCTGGTGCATCTTTTATTTGTTAAAGTAATCTATTTAAAAATGGCCCCTTGCCCTTCTCCCCACAAATTTAAATTACTCGCCTTGATGTGCACAACACTTTGTGGGGTTGCTCTGGAAAAGTATAACGTGGCAATAGTAATAAATACCGACAGTCAGTTTTTTTGCTTAGCAGAGATTAAAAACTGAATAAATCCCTACTTCATAATTTAAGGGTCCATATGTATTTAATGCTGTTTTTGTTCTCTTTTTCCCCAATCGGTGCGGTGTGACAATTAATAAAAAGAGTGGCCAGGCAGAAAGAGGAAAGGATTGCCACCATATGAAAAAGTGGCCAGCATGCGGGAAAAAAGGGGGAAAACAGTGCATCCCCAGCCACGGGGTTTTTCAAGCAATTCCTGAGCCGGTGGGTGCAATTTTAGGTCTTTTTTGCTGAGACTAATTGTGCGTCTCAATGCTGCAGTGTCTTCGTGCGGAAAAAAAAAAAATACTGTTGTTTTCGGTATGAAGTATAATTGTAAAAAAATTCCCCCTTAAACAGAAAAACAAATCCATTTCCCAAAATTTTTTATGTATTTCCTTATAAAGAAAATTTTTAAAATATTTTCCCCAATTGTAAAGAAGAAACTTTTGCAAACTTCCAAGAAGAGTAGCAGTTGCATGAATGCTTTCAGTGACTGTGCCTCTGTGAAAAATTTGCCTGTTAATTTTGGTTTTTGGATTGATAATGCTTCTTAAAAACCCCCTCCCTAGTTACTGCTTAACTTCTCAACCCTTGCTTTTTTGGAATTTAGAAGAACCAAGCGTGAAAAGGGGAAAAAAAAATTTAAATGAAGGAAAATTTTATTTTTTTGAAAAAAAGGGCCAAACAGCTGAAAGAGAAAATCTACCAAGCAATAAAATTGAACATTTTTCTTGCTTTGTAATGAATGATGCCGACAGATAGACTGATTTACTTAAAAAATTCGCAGGGTTATTATATCAAACTACACAAACTGTTGATTTTTAAATACCCCAACAGCCAAAAAATTCCATGAAAAGTAAAACTTTTGATTCCACTTGCTTGCAATTTTTTTGAATGGGGTTTTAACCTTCAATTTCTTCATTGTATTTTTTGCGCAGGAATACTTAACATGTTTAAAATGAAAATGACAAACACGGGGAGATTTAGTACTCCTAGACAAATCTGAACACGGGAAGTTACCCCAACTTAGTTGTCATGCTTTACCCTCGCTATGCATCAAAATAAATATCAGACTTCTATAAGCGGGCAAGCTGGGCTAATAAGCCACCCAAATATTGCTATGAGTTAATTTCTGGATTTCACAGTCCCCCTCAATCATAGTCAAAGGACATTGCAATTCCAAAATGTTTGATTTGGGCAGTTTCTGTTCTTTCAGGTATAGCATGATGCAACCATAGGCTTCTCAAACGGTCGCAAGAAATCGGTGAAAGGGGATACAAACAGGAGACTCACAAGTAAGAGATGGTTGCCATGTAAAATGAAAAAGGTTGCAATATCACTATTTTTTTTGTATTATTGGACAACTTTTAGCTGGTTAAAGTTTAGGCTAAAGGAAACTGTCAATTAAAATTAAAAAAAAAGACATTGAAATGGTTTTAAAAGGAGTTAAGTTATTATCTTGTGTAAAAGCGACATATGAATGTATTTTTGTCCCCTTTTGATCCTTTTCATGTCAAAAGCTTTGCCATGCAAAAACTGTGATATGATTTTATTTCAGAACATACAGGCATGTCCCTACTGTAATTTTGTGTGCTGGATCTGGCGGGCAACTCTTTTAAGGGGCAAACGGACTCCACTTCCGCATGCCTGTATCAGCAGTAAGGGCCAATACCCTTCAGAGAAATATGTGGATTTAAGTATGCGCTTAAAGTCTCCCTGGTAATGTAAATGTATGGCTGGCCAAATTTTATATACTGAACACAGTTTTTAAGACTGCACGAAACTCGGTTTTTCAATCAATTTATTCAAAAATGAAATAGACCAAGCATGCAGCATTACATTAAAAAAAATGAAAAGACCACAGCATGCGCATTACCAATAAAAAAAAGCAAAATAAATTGATAAACAAATACAACAAGTGCATGAAAAAAAACCGCCACCACCTCCAAAGGGAAAAAGGGTTTTCCAATATTGTGTAGGAAGGGGGATGACCAGGCACAAGGGTTTTTGAATATGCTGAAGTGGAAAAGGGGTTCCCCCACCCCACAATGGAGGGCAGGGGTGGGGGGTTGAAAGTTCTCTGGAAAAAATGTACAGCCACATCGATAAAGGAATTTTGGGGAGCTGTCACCATGTTTTTTTTAAAAGGGTGGAGGTGGGGAGAGTGAGGTGTGAAAGGCAAAAAAGAATAGGAAAACAGAAGGTAGTAAGGCTCTAGGGGGTGACATAGGGGTTGGGAAAGGGAAAGGGGGGAAGAAAAGGGAAAAAGGGGGGTGAGGAAGATAGCAGGTAACAAAGAGTGAAAAGTTTCAAGTCCCAGGGGCATAAAGCTTTAAAAAAAAAAGAAGTAGCATTCAGAAAAAAAGAAAAAAAACAAGCAGCATTCAAAGAAAGATTGCATTTGGGCCTTCAGATTGACGCCATCCCTTTAGGAGCAAGACTTGGCCATGCTAAAAAAATGTTGGCCATCCCGCATAATTTTTTTGATCTCAGGGGAAATTTGGGGGGGGTGGGGGGGGGGGGGAAAAGAAAGTTCGAAGAAAAAAGAATCTCCGGGGGGGGGGGGGGAGGGGGAGAGACCATATGAATGGCAGCAAAGGGGCCACTCGCACAATGTGACATTTTCACTAGCAGGTATCCCTATTACATTGAGGGATAGATGGGGGACAAAAAAACAAATGTGTGGTCTATGTGATGGAAATGCTTCTTATTCTGTTTTCATTTTAAATAGTTGTCAGTTACGTGCTTTTGGGGGCACAAAAAAAGGTTTTAAAGAAAACATAAATAAAAGAAATAAAAAATAGTCTGCCAGGGTGCTAACAGCTCCCCTTTTCGAGTCGGAAAAAAAAAAAGGGAAAAAGAAAAGATTCATTTTAATGAACAAATACACATAGTATGTTGCCCCAAAACAAAAAAAACACACGAAAGCAATTTTTTTTTTCATAAAAATAAGCAAAAAATGGAAAAAAATTATTTTTAAGTGGTTTGCAGCATGAGAAAAAACTGAATTTAACACGAAAATGATACAAGGACAGCATGTTTGAAACTTTTTTTTTTTGGACAGGGATTGTCACTGGGGGCTGAGGTGGACTTGTTGCCAGTAGTTGCCCAATTCATGCGTGCACGGTGTGCAAAAAACTGTCGCTTTGTCCACTTTAGGAGTGTGTGGTCAAGGGTGGTGGGACAGCGCCAATTGACTCTTGCTGTGCCCGCTTTTTCTCTTTTTTAGTAGGGTAGGGGAGTCTTAGCAGAGTCACCTTCAAACAAATCATTATGTAGTCTGCAACACAAAACGAATGTACATTAGCCTTTTCTTTTTCTTTTCTTCTTCTTCTTCCTAAAAAACTGGTTCACTCAAAAATGAGTAGGTCCCAGCCGGCTTTAAAAGTAAAATAAAAAAACATAAAATAGTGCGATCAGACTTTGGCCCCCCGAGCAAATTTGGCAAAAAGGATAGTTTGGGGATGGGGTTGTGCACTGGCAAGTTTTTTAGTTTAAAGAAAAGTGAGCAAAACGTTGAAACTATAAAAACCCCCCCCAAGTAAAATGTTTGACCTCTTAAAAAAGTTTTCAATTAAGAAAAAGTTTGTCAGATCAGCATAGCCCACTTTACAAAAGTAATGTGTTAACAATTCAAAATTTTTTAAACAGAAACTAAATAACAGTTGCAATTAAAAAAAAAAAAGAAAAAATGTCAATATTTGAACAGTTCATACTTCTACTTGCTTCTCCTTGACTGCTATGGGGGACTGCAGCACCCCTTTTGATCTTGGGTTGGGAAACTTCCACTGGGGGTCACCCCTCATCAGTCACAGCCCGTTTGCGGCCAGCTTTGCATGAAATGTTTCAGCAGAAGCGCCCGGGGGCCCCAAGAAAATATTGTGTTCTGGAAAACACAGAACAGACCACATTGTTATTTTTCCATATTCAACAGAAGAAACGAGACCACTTTTATTATGACAAACTTGACTGTTTATTTGTAAATTGTATGGGCCCCCCCCCCACACACCACAATACACACCCCTTTTTATGGACCCCCCCCCTTCCTTTTTTTTGGTCCTCCCCCCCCTTTTTTTGACCCCCCACCCCTTTTTTTAAAGGACCCCCCTCCCCCCCCCCATTTACTTGTATTTGTATCATAACAGGGCTATTTGTTAGCGAGATTTCCTGGAATAAAAATGTTTGCAATTGCACATTAAATTTGATCAGGGAAAATTTTAACTACTTGCTTTCCATGACACTGTAAGTAAGTGGTTAAAACTTTGGGGCAAAGGGCAGACAACGCTGGTAGGACTCTAGGCTTGCTGTCTGAACATCAGGTGACAACATCCCCATGTCTCTGAGGAGGAACCTGCTGCAGATGATGCCTTTCAGTATCCGATGTTGACGTGTGTCTGACATAAGAGAAGAAATCAGTGTTGGTAAACAAAAATATCAGTAATTAACTGATTAAAGAGCCATCAGAAATATGAGTGATGAATATGGGACAGGCACTGTACAGTATTTTTACCATGTTTTAATCTGATGATGCTTATGGCAGTTCTTTCATCATGAAATTGAGATTAATTATGCATGAAAAATATCATACCTCAGCTACTTGGTACATGTGTTTTACAGGGGTGGGAATTCTCCTCGGATCCACGGAATTCAGCAGTAGAAGCAAAAGATTTCCTCGGATTTGAAATGTTATTTCCTCGGAAAATGAAATTCGCGGAGATAGGGCCTACCTCTTGTTCGGTTACGGTCGATTTCGGTAATCAATGGCCTGTCTAGCAGGATACAGTAGGCCTATATCCGGCGCTAAGAACTGTGGGATACATTCAAAAATGGCGTACCGACGAGACATCATAAAGCACAGATATGCTCCTTAGAAAAAAAATTTTCCGGGGGGGCATGCCCCCAGACCCCCCTAGATTTCCTCTTTTTTGTCTGTTACCAGTTCCCACCCCTGGTTTTAGTTTTGAAATTATAAAATGATCGCAAAGTCTGACCACATAAAAGTTTTTGATTGGTAATACACTAACAACATTGTGGCAGTGGCATCAAATGTAGAAATTAGATAACCAAAGGAGCATACTGGTGATGGTTAACTGTTTTACAGTTTCCAAGAAATGGAGACATGTTAAGACATTAACATTTCATAATTATGTGCACAGGATTTGTATCTTAGAAAAAAACAGCAACAGAAAAAGAAGTTTGGGGGGGAGGGGGTGGGGGTGGGGGTGGGGGGGGGGGGGGGGGGGGCATTTGGATGGAGTTTTCAGCGAGGTTTGAAAGCATAACAACTCGAACTACCTAGTTTCCTTGAGATAGAATGTTTTAGAAACTGAACTCTACAATGGCAGCTTTATGAATCTGCTGTATAATTTCTTGATGGAAATGGACAGTGCCATTTCTGAAATTAAGGTTAGATTGTACACAAGTGTTTGCTTAGAGTATGAGTTAACAGTAGTCTTCCATGTAGGCTCAATTAATACATTATTCCCACTGAGTATTGATTGATAGAACATAAGTTTACATTTTCTCAGTTTCACAGAAATTAAGCCGCTCAATATGAAAATAAAAGCAAATCCTGTAACAAAATATCAGATTGCACTTTTTCACGATCAAATGATGTAATGTCTGTTCTATGTCATAAGGTGAGCATGGCACCCACTGTAATGTGCTGTCTTAGATTGTTTTCTCTAGAAAGGAAGTACAATGTGTTATTGTTTTCTCTAGAAAGGAAGTACAATGTGTTATTGTTTTCTCTAGAAAGGAAGCGCAATGTGTTATGTTTTCTCTAGTAAGGACATCAAGTGTATATGTGTTACTCTTCTAGAAAGAGTACAATGGTTATTGTTTTCCTCTAGAAGGAAGCACAATTGTTATTGTATTTCTCTAGAAAGGAGTACAATGTGTACTGTTTTCTCTATAACTAAATACATGTGTACCTGTCTGACCCAGGCTGGAGGTTCCAGAGGCCATGCAGACAACTGGGAAAGTGCCTCCATGTCCTTCATTGTCTGCAAGGTGGTTGACTACTCGACAGCCATTGTGTCACCTTCACCTCTTGTTGCGTTTGGCTCTTCATGGTTGATGTGAGCACCAGTACATGCCAATTGCCTTTACACCACAGGCTAAGGCAAGCGTTTCGTTAAAAAAATTATACAGAAATGTTTTCAGCAGTTTTCATTACAGTTTGGGGTCTACATGTTT
>CM031612.1:81075873-81118373 GCA_018398815.1 Conus ventricosus
ACAGCAGATTCATAAAGCTGCCATTGTAGAGAGTTCAGTTTCTAAAACATTCTATCTCAAGGTAACTAGGTAATTCGAGTTGTTATGCTTTCAAACCTCGCTGAAAACTCCATCCAAATGCTGCCCCCATTCTATCTCAAGGTAATGATCTGACTGATTTAATTTAGAGTCTGTTCACAACGATGGTGATATTAGACTTTAAAAATAAAAAAAATAAATAAAAAAAAAAAAAAAAAAAAAAATAAAAAAAAAACCCACCCCCCCCCTTATCTGGGGTTTTTGTGGTAATGGTTAATGAAGTGTGTGAGCGGAGTGTGCGGCGTGCCTGCGCGCGCCCCCTGGTGTAGGAGAGTGAGAGAGAGAAAAGAGGAGAGTGTGTGGTGGTGTGAGAGTGTGTGTGGGGTGTGTGGGGGGCGGACACAAATCATGAAAGTTTCCCTATAATGACCAAACAATAATTAAAACTGAAAAATCAATTTTAACAAAAAATGATTAAAAGAACTCGATATACCCTTTTGCTATATAAATCATTTGGGGCTGTAAAAAAATTTTCATTTAAAGCCCCTAAAAAAGCAATATCTATTTTTAAATTTATATAAAGATGTTAGAATGGACATTAAAAAAAGAATATTTGAATAGAAAATGGGACCACAGGCAATCTACACCCTTGAAATTTGGTTTTTCCACATTTTAAAACCTTTTTAAAAATTTAGGGACAACGATCTTTGACATAATCGTTTTGTTTTTGCGGGAAGTTTTTTTTTGTTCTTTTCAATTTTTTTTCTAATAGAAACTGATTTCGTTTACCCAATTTTTAATTTTACTATCGGTTTTTTTTTAAGAGCACCCTCTTTTGCTAATTTACAGTTTTTCTTTCCCACAGATCCCAAATGGGAGGGGATCCCAAAACCACAAAAGTTCCTTTCGCCATAGGGAAGTATCTAAATTTTATAAAAAAATTTAAGTCTTTTTTTTTAAATTTTGACCAATTTTTCGTAATACAAAGTACAGATTTGGGAGTCAAAACGAAAAATGTTTTAATTTTTGCCACATTAAAAGATCAATATCAAGAAAAGGCCATAAGGTTTGTGTTTTTTTTTAGCATGAAAACTGAAAAAGTTCCTTCCTAAAAAAAATGTTTTCTTTTTTTTTAAATTTAAAATGGGGAATTAAAAAATCCAGCCCTGTATAGATTCAAAAACGGCCATCCGTGTAATTTTAAAATGATGTGGAATGTTTTTTCAAGATGTTCTTTGTTTTTATGATATCAAAGATATTATCTTTTTTTTAAGTAGGTAATCTTTAAAAAAATTTGGAGAAATATGCCCCCATTGGGAACCAGGGGCATGTGGAGGTTTTGAAATGGATTAATATCGATGTCACATTTTCTAAATAAATCATCGTATAATTCGAATGGGCGCAGGTAGAAATATTTTGCCTTTTAGGAAAACCCGTTTTTGGAATCAAGAAATATTTTTTTTGTTCTGAATTTGATACAAAAGGGACTTTGGAATATTTGGCTGTTTAGTTACGTTGATCATCAAGTGACAAGAGATTAGCTTCTTTATAGTTTTAAAAGTTTTTAGAATGCGCTGGAACCCCAAAGGGGCTACTTTAATAGTTTACTGTCTACCCTTTGTAACGCTTAAGTAATGTTTGAGAAGCTGAAAAATATACTTTGTCCAATCAATTTTGAACAAACCAACTAATAGAAAGATGCACAGAGTTTGGATACTTCCCCCCAAGATTGTCCCCTGAATTTTTAGTAAGATGCCTTTGTTGGCATTTTTTATAAGAATTAAATATGGAATTCCAGTTTAATTTTCAGTGAAAAAAAACACCTAAAAATTTAACTTTTTGGGGAATATTAAAGAGTTTTTATTTTCCAGCAAAAATTTTAGGAAAAAACTTTTGGATTTTTTTCATTGTTAATAACTTTAAATTTGTGCTTTTCCCCTGTGTTTCTGTCCTTTTCGTTCATTATTTTTTTAGTGTTAAATTTTTAAATTTTGTTGTTTTTGAAAATTAACAGGGTTCTCTTATTTGTCTTTTTTTAATGTTTGTGTTCACCAATTGCAATATCATCGGCAATTGCCTAAGCATTTTTTAGATAGTTTTTTGGAAGATCGTGAATGGAAATTGAAATAAAATAGGTGCAAAATGGAGCCCTAGGGTCCAAATTCAATATCTTTAAAAATGAAGATAACAGTTACCCCCCCAGTACAAATGATCTCTAGAAAAGAAAGATTTTGAATTGATAAATTGCACCATTAACCCCAATATTTTCAATTAAAAAGAAACGAGAATCCCAAACATATCAATGCTTTTCTGATGTCAAAAAAAGTGCAAGTGATTTTTTTTCCGAGAAAAATTGTTTTTTTAAAATGACTTCAAGTTTTCAGGGACGTTTGGTATTTCCCCTTTCTGAAACCTGCTTATTGTTGGGAAATTATGTTTCTTTTCAAAATAATGTAAACGGTTTTCAAATATCTTTTTTAATTTTTTTCCCAAACTTGGATGTTTGCTATGGTCGGAAAACTTAAATTTGCGCCTGGTTTCCTTTTTTGGAACGGAATTTTACAAAAATTCCCCTTTTCCCGAAAGTAGGAAGATTCCATTTAACCAACATTTTTTGGTAAAAAGGAGTGAAGTAATTGCTTCCAGCACAAAAGGGAAGTGGCATGCAACTGAATGAAATTCCCTTAATCCAAAAGCGTCTTATTCGAGGAGAATGAAAAGGCTTCTTTAAATTTTTTTTTCTTTTTTTAAATTTTTTATTCCTTTCTTTTCCTTTTCTCCTCTTTCCTCTTTTTTTTCTTTCCTTTTTTTTTATTGTAGTTATTTTGAAAAAGTTGTACAAATGCTTCGTTTTCTCTGATTTTTATTTGGATAGATTTTTTAAATTTTAATAGGATATGAAAGTAATAATTTTTGTTTTTAATTTTTACCTTTCCCTTGTGATGTCCTAGATGAAGTATTTCTGAGTGCAAAATGATTGGAAAAGGGATTTTGCTTTTGCAAAACCCCGTTACGTGGTTTTTTCAGTTTCTTTCAATAAAATTTTCATCGTTCTTCTTTGAGCACGTTTTGTACGTTTTCTTTTTATTAGATCGGCTTCTGCACTTTTCATTCCACCAACTATTTCCTCTATTTTTTTATTTATAAAGATTTGCACTTTGGCATTTCTTTCTCGCGCAGATATAAAAAGCTTTTTTAAAGTTTTTATAAAAGCTTTTATATCTTTTGTTCAATAATGGCGTTATAAAAGAAGGGTTGACTCATTAAATTTCCAATCCTTATTATATAAAATTGGTTTTTATCCTCAAATTCTGCTTCTTCGTCAACTATTTGCTCGTGTATTTTTACAACAATAGGAAATGTCACTCCCAAACGAATCTCTTTTGTTTTCCAATAGCATGATGGGCCAATCAGGAAAATTATTTTGAGATCGATGGAGGGGTCTATGCTTGTATATCAGGCACTCTTGATACTGCTGTCATTCTTAAACAAAAAGGAATCAAAAACATTTTCTACAAAACGTTGCAAGTTATAACGAGCCAGGCCCCAAAAAGGAGAATGCGCATTGAAATCACCCAAAATTTCCATTTTTATTTTATATTGGAAGTTTTTTTATCCATCTGTATTGTAAGTATTTGGCCCCTTGGATAGTAAACAAAAATATGTTTTCACTGAAATCTTTGTTTACCTTTTAAAAAGGAAGTAGCAAAAACGTTTTAATGACATAGTTAAAAAGGTTTAAAAAAACTTTTGAGGCTGTAATTAACTGATCTGACATAAATTGCGTTTGACCCGTTTGTTGACACACTCGTCATATAAAGGTGGTAATAAAAACACGAAATTTGGCACTTAAAAATTCACATTTTAAAGGGTTGTAAAGGCCCGAATCAAAAGTATTAGAATAGATGTATTTTTTTAAATTTATGTAGTTTTTTTACAAATTTATCGCAGTTCCATTTTTAAAAGTTCAAAGAATTGTTAGCTAAGTTTTATTCAACCTTTTTAAAAAACAATGCTTTTCAAAAAAAATTTTTTTATGATTTTTGGGTAAACAATTGAACAGGTTTTTAAACAAGCGATTTGGAAATTTATTACCAGCCCTAAACAAATACAGAGGCCACACTTTGTAATACAAAGCCAAAAAACACCCCAAATGGCTTCTTATTTACCCATGATACGATTAGACGAAAAAGATTAAGTAGCACTTACGTCATTGACTGGGTTCAAGATACAAAGATCAGAAGCATTAACGCAAAGAGTGCTTTTGCTGTTGCGTTGCCTACAACTGTTTTTAAACAAAAGGCCCCTTTTACTTATCCTGCTGATTCAAGTTGATGTGGAAAAGAAATTTTTAAAAGGGCCCAAGTGAATCAATTATTGCTGAAAAGAGGCATTCCAGGAGTTCACAGATCACAGGCTTTGGTTGAAAACTTTAACAAACAGTTATCTGAAAGACTTTTCTCCTACCAGTATCACAGATTGAACATTCTCGCAACACAGAATGGGTTAGAAGACTGCCCTCAGTTTTGCGCGCAAGAATAATGAAGAATTTAAATTAACAGGTCTAAAACCAGTACAGGCAATCAAACGGAAACAATAAATGTCTCTGAAGACTCCAGTTCATCCAGCAAACTATTACCATTTGGTTTGAAAGTAAGGTACCTTATTTACCGGGAGAAGCAGAAGGACACTCGCATCAGGGCAACGATCCAGTTTGGAGTGTTGATCCATATGAAATAAAAAAAATTGTAAAAATGAATCTGCCCGTGTATTATTTACAAGAAACTGACACAACAAAACGACCAGCCCCTCAGATTCTTTGTGAAGGAAGAACTGCAGATAATCCCGCCAGACACAGTTCCGCTTAATTGATTTTTAATTTACGTAAATATATTTGAGTCCTAAAATGGAAGCTCAAAAGGAAGCACAGAATGAAGCAAGAATAGTAAAGGAGAGTCCTTGAAATTAATGCAAGAAATTATTCATTATAATCGCATTATTAGAGAAATATTAAGAAGACTGACGATCCCATGCTAGAACAGCCACAACCCAAAACATCGCCCCCAAATTGGGATAAAGAATATCTTGAAATGATAAAAAAAATTCAAACACATTTAGCAAACATGAATAATAATATGGTTGAATTGGATGAAGTATAATTGCGCTCATGATAAAAGTTGAGGAAAAATATAAACTTCCACATGAAGATATATAATTATACTGTTCTCCAGTGCCCAACTGCATATGAAAACTCTGGATTAACAAATACTCGTTTAGTGTTTGTACTATCCAATGACTTCTTTGTTACAAACAGTTGTGTTGATCTCATTCAGATTAGATCGCAGATTCACGTTGTTATGATAAGAAAGTCTTATTGTCAAACAATGCTTCTTGTAGTTGTCATGTGATATGCTCGATTTTACAACACTGCCAGATATGCCTTTTGCTTTCTTGATGGTTTTCCTCCTGGCATGAAACACTGTACATTTTCGACCTTAAACCAATAAACTCCTTGATCACCACGCCAGATAATTCATCCTTCATCTTGCTAAAACCTTCTTATTAACAGCTGAATGCAAAGGTGAATCTTAGGATAATCAGATGTATCGTACCATCCTGCATGCCTTTCGCTACTTCTATTTCCATGTCTTTATAGACGTCTTCAGTAGGGATATCTATAACAAAACTGTCCGTATCTTTGTAAAAGTACTCTGGACTCTGGATACAAGGGTTTAAAGCAGTCATAAAGAAATTCTAACATCAAAAGCTTCGACAGCTCTAAAACAGTAAACCCAATCAAAACAGGTTGTCCATTTTGACTTTCTTTTCTCATCTTATACCAAAAATCTGATCATGAAATCTTCTAAAGTCCTGATAATTAGGTTTTGAAGTCAACTTAATTGCGTACGTTCTCTCTGGTGACCAATCTGACATCTTTACGCTTGTGTGGATTCTCCATAGTCTTTCCAAAACAGCTGTTGTTTCATCAACTTGAAAAAGTCTTTTTCTGAAGCATCTGTGGATTTAGTCCTGAGATCAGTGTTCTTCATGATGTATGGTTTCATGAACTGTTCTTGATCAAAAGCAATTATACGATGAACAGCTGTCAACTTCAAACCATGACTTAAATAAAATTGTAGAAGCCTGCAGTGACAGACATAATTTTTTTTGCCTCGAAGATTAGACACTAACTTTGGTGGCTCACTTTTACCATCTTTAGACTTTCTGCTGCCAATGGATAGTCACTATGTAGATCATGGAGTTCATGAGGATAATCTAAGTCAACTTCTAGAATAAGACCTCTTTTACGATCAGCTGTAAGAGTGTTCAGTTGTTCTACAAAATTAGGAATGTCTCCTGCAGAGATGCCACTATACATTTTAAAGTTACGTAATGGAAGTGACTGAACCATAGCCCATCCATACAGATTGTTTGCATCTAAATACATAAGATAGTTAGACTTCTTATCAGGATCATAGTCTCCAAGTATTTGTTGTTTGCTTTACAGTAATGGTGCGACGCCATACTAATTCCTCCACGCAATCTGCTTTCAATCATCTGAAGCATTGGCAGGTCAGACAACAGGTCAATCTGTACTCCAGTATATTTTAAGAAAGCATCCAACTCATTCCAGGTGCAGAAACATAATGAGTAGGATCCAGACTATAGTTTTTTATGCAGATCTTTCTGTAATTTTCAAAGACGTCCGCCAACAAACATACATCTGTCATTAAGTCTGAATCATGACAGTCTCCCATTGTTTTACAATCTAACTTCTGCCACGCATCTTGAGCATGCTGATAGTCGGATCACTAATGTCCTTTCCTCTAAGACTAGAAAGAACGCACCTTTAGGAGGAAGTGAGTCTTCATCAAACCTTTCCCATGCATTCATGTACTCATAAGATATATTCCCTTTCTGACAAGAGACGGATCAAAATATTCTTCTGTTATTGGGCACGTCTTTAAGGACGAAGATAATGATTCTAATGATGCCTTCAAGTGTTGCATAGAGTCATAGAAAGACAGATTATTCAGATTGAAACACATGTACTTTTCTGATGACTGTGCAATGCATTTTACCCTGAAGTCACTGCTTACTGCTTGCAATATAAGATGAGAGTCGTAACCTCGCAAGTTATGAAAGAATATAGGCAGCTTCCATGTCTTGGATCAACCTTTAGTTTTAGATTGCATTTACTGTGTGCTGCTCCTCTGAACTTACCACTGATGTGATCATGATCCTAACCCGCTGGCCACCAAGGCCACCTTTAACAGGAGACATCAACATCGTCTCTAAAGTCGTCTCCTGAGTCATCCCTGTCTCTGCATCGTCTATACAGTGTAGACTTAACTGGCGACAACCAAGGCGCCTCCACAAATCCAACAATGTGTGGCTGACTCGTACTGTTCTTGGTCTTCAGGGGTCATCTTGATTTCAGATAAATTCAGATTATTAGAACAGTCATTACGCACTGCTGCATGCGTTTTAAGAAGTATTCTGCAGCATTAGGTCCTCTGTATAATTCTGGCTTTGAATGGACGCCATCCGACCTGACAACAATGAAGGCAAATGAACAAATCTGATGATTACTCATTAAGACTGTTTTCGGAAGTTTCTGTGGGGTTGGCCCTTCATAAGGAACAATGAGCGATTCGAAGTCTGCGTAAACAACATATGGACTTGTTTGCTGATGTTTCCAGTTCTTAAAACAAACCTTACAGCCTTCTCTCGGCGTAATTAGTTCTGTATGACAATCTACCGGACTAATACAATGTTTCTTATGTTCACACGCGGCTTGAACAGATGGAATTTTTTGTTAAACATTTTCCACAGAATTCTTGTTTATTACCATGCTTTGAAGTATGCACCAATAATCTACTCATTGTACGAATTAAAGTGTAATGCGGTAGCCCTGCCAATGAAAACATCGACATCGACTCCAAAGTCGTCTCCAAAGTCGTCTCCTGAGTCGTCATTAAGAGTAAGTCTCCATGATTTTTGTCTGGTTCACCAATTGATGGGCTGTTCTTAGACACTTTAATGGGTTGTAGATTTGTTTCCTCATCCCATGTGTACACGTTAACAGTTATTGGACGATTCTGTTCTTCAAACTGTTCAATTTGGTCTATGCTAACAGGAAGGGATATTCCACTGAAGTTAAGTTCATTGATGTAAGGTTGATAGTTAGATACTCTCTATGCGTTTTTAGCAGCGTGATGCAGCCTTGCAAGAACACACCACATAAAACATTTGTTGTCTGTATTCTTTATGTTTAGAACTGCTCTTTTTGAAACCAATGCTGGGGTTAGCGGAATGTATGAATTGCCTACAATCGGCACATACTTAGCCTGTTTTAATCTGATCTCTAAGACTTTACCCTCTGACCAACCAGAGCCTCTCATTTTAGCTTCCTCAGAGGCTACATTAAAGTGTGTAAGCAGTTGGTCTGCCCAATAGGCGTGAGGTCATTATAAGAAAGAATAGTCTGCCGTTTAGTTGAGACCCAGACTTCTAGATTTTCATTATGTATTGTTGTATAATCGATTAAAACAGTTAAACTTACTTTAACTGGCGGTTCTATTGTTAGTTTACTTGGCACTTGAGAAATAGCATGAACAACGCTTGCCTGTACGTTTGTTGGAACAATAACTTCTAAATCAATTTCTTTTAAAGCTCTTGACAAACGCACTTCCTTCTCCAAATCATTCAACATTTCTTCAAGATTTTCATATATCTTATCTTCCATGTTGAGTTTCTTTTCTAACTCAAAATATTTATTTAAATTTAAAAAAATTACATCGACATCGAAGTCGTCTCCAAAGTCGTCTCCAAAGTAGTCTTAGTCAAAATCAACGGATTTTTTGTGCTTGGACTCATAAACTAAAGAATAAACGCCCTTTGGTGTTGTTAATGTGAGCTGTTTAGAACAGAGTTTAATGTCTCGTTTACTTTTTTTAAACATTCCTTTTTTATCTGATCGGTGTCTGGGTGTTGAGAAAAAGTTGCCCGCACCTTTTTTTGAAGTTCAAACTTTTGTCTTTTGTAGTCCTCAAAATCAGCCTGTAACGACTAAATTCTTCATCCGTGATGTTCGAGTCAACTATTTTCTTTATTAATTTTATTATCAGTTTGAAGGAACTAAGTTTAGCTGTTATTAGTTGAACCATAGCTGTGTGCTTTTGGAGTTTAGCTTTTATTTTTTTGCTGGCAGCACTTACAGCTAATGAACACACGCCAAGAGTTAAAGACAACCCGCCTAGAGGTATAGCTACGGTGCACCTACGCCTGTTGCTAAAAGACCTACACTGGTTCCTGCTGATAGAGCACTAATAGTCGATGCTCCAGTATTAACATATGTAACAGCATTAAAGACAGCAGAATACCTTCGTTTGGTTTTGCTGTATTTTGAAAGGTCTTGCTCTAGTTCTTGTTGCATTTGTGTAATGTTTGTTAATCTGAAGGTTTTTATGTCGCCAACTATCTCTTCTTTTGACGAACCTGTCGCTGTAGGAGACCCTGTCGCTGTGGGCACTTTTGGATAAACTTGAAACAGACATGCTTTTTTTTTAAATAAAAAATAATTTAGTATTGTATATCTTTTAACCTGTTATCTTGAATATTCAGCTGCGCATCATATATTAAAAATAAATATACATTAACTGGTTTATTATTCTCTTTTTCTTTATCAATTTGAATGGTTATTCCGTCTTTAACAGTTCTCCCACTTCCATGCAACTGATTATCCTCTGTCGACCTTAGGTCAATCCATAAACCGTATTTCGTTGTTAAATAATCATCAAGTCTAACACTATGAACACAAGGTCTACTGTTGGACTTCTATGTCTTCCGCCTCCAAAGAATTTTCTTATTTCGTCAAAATGCTGATAAGGTTTAAGCCCGCTACGGTAGACCTGGTTAGGACTACCCTCAATTGAACATTTGTACTTTCATTATTTTAGGATTAATAAACTTTTCACTTTGTCTTTGGTATGGTTCTTATCATCTTCACACAGCAATAAAGTACCTTTAAGTGATCGTGCTGTGGCACTAAAACTAAAATTCCATATAGTGTCTGCCTGCTTTTGATATATTTTGAATGATGAATCACTCTATCATAATATATTGCCAATTTTGACTGATATTGTTGCTCGATCAGCCTCGCTAAGTTAGGGTTACTAACGATGTCAGTAGAAAGAAACTCGTGGAGAGCGTGGCAGCAGAGAGTCCTCAGAAGAGAAGCCCCCTTCAAGCAAGTGTTTCAGCCCTTATCTCCTGACACTCTAGGGGCGTTGGGCCACACCCGGTTCATGACTCCGGATGTCCCTCTGCTGCCCTTTTTTTCCCATCTTGGGACGAGCCATGGCTGGGATTCGAACCCATGACCCTCTGGACATGCTCATTTTCCACTTATTGACTCGCTCTTTAACCACTGAGCCACAGGGACAACCTGATATTTGTAGGGAAATTAAGCCTTATGAAGTTCACTTTTGTTCCTCCTTGACCAGATCCAGCTTGAACACCTCTCTGCCGCTTCTGCCATTGCTTTCAGGGCTCTGGTTTTTTCCTTCCCTGCAACTGAGAGCTGTTTCATGAGGCTGTATGCAGACGTTCCTACAAACCCCCTAGCTCCAATTTCTGCAGTGAGGACTTTGACCTGATAGCCTTCTCTCCTCAGGCTATTTGCCAGATCACCATACTTTTCAGTTTTGTAAATTTGAGCTGCCTCCATTCTGTTCTCATATGGTACCGTGAGCTCGATCATGATCAGCTCCTTGGTTGACTTAGAGTGGACTACTATGTCTGGTCTCATGCCACTCTTGCTGATGATCTCTGGGTGACTCTTCCATTCTGGGAGGTCTGCAGTGCACTCCCAGTCATCTGCCCTGTCCAGCAGACTCTGCCTGCATGTTTCGAGTGGCACTGTTGTTCTTGGCCATGATTTGCTGCCTCCTGCCGTGAAGAATGTTGCGGGTGCTTTTGGAGTCCTGATTTTCCCTTTTGTGGTGTTGGTACTAGCCCAGACTACTTGTACAAGCTCTTTGAGCACTTGGTTGTGCCTCCATGTGTACCTTCCTTGAGCCAGGGCTACTTTACATGAGCTTAGGACATGCTCCACTGTTTGTATTTCATGGCAGAGGGGGCATGCAGGATTGTCTGTTTTTCCCCCACTTCACCAGGTTTGCATTTGAGGGCAGAAGGTCATATGCAGATCTGAGAATGAAGCTGATCCTGAGAGGGGCCATGTGCCAAATGTCATTCCAAGTGAGACTTCTTTGGAGTGCATTCTCCCACGTTGTCCATTGCCCTTGCTGGCTCTGCTGGACTGCTTTTTTGGAGTCTTTGTTTGGTCTTCTTCTTTTCTCATCTCCTGAATCATCATGTCTCTTTTGGCTTTTCCTTTGGCCTTTGACCACCATTCAGTTTTGGTCACCCCCAGTCCTTGTCTGTTGGTCTGTGTGTGTCCTGTTATTTCTCTGATCTTGAGACTTTCTTTTGCAGAATCCATCGCCTCTTGAACTTTCCATTTTCTGCCTGTCTTCAGCTGGGCTTGATTGTTTCTACCACCTTGTCTCCTGAGTCCTCCAGCATGCTTTGAAGTCTGATCTTCCCTGCTTTGTAATCCTCCAGGATGGATTTCAGTGGTAGTTTCAGCTTTGCTTGGCGACAGTACAGTGCTATGTCAGTCAGACAGGGTGGGAGACCAAGCCATTTCCTTGTGAACTTGTTGATTTGTTGGTGCAGATGTCGTATATCATCAGAGGCCACAGGAGCTTTGGTATCAGCATGAATTGCAGACACCAGACCTTGTATTTGCCAGGGAGCCCACACTGGTCAATGGTCTCCAAGCCATCTTCCACCATCTTCTTGGTTTCTTTTGCTCTTTGTGTGTCTTTCAGCGTATCATCATACCATCTTCCAAGGCTCTTGACTGGTTCTTCTGTGACTTGTGGTGTCACACTGTCACTCTTGCATACCCGCATTCATGACAGCATTTACTCCATACGCACACGCAATCTTTCCAATCACCCAAAAGGAGCACTACCGAATGTTTTTCTTCTCCCCCTCTCCTTCAGGGAAAACACTTTACTAAGTCACAACAACAACTTGTAAACAGATTTTACACCTGTATCTCTCTCCGCACTGAGAGACAAATAAATCTGCACACATGTATCTCTCCTCACACTAAGAGACAAATCAATCTTCACACATGTATCTCTCCTCACACCAAGAGATAAAATAATCTAGTTCCGCTTCTATAAAGCTATGGCCTTCACATTCCGTTATCCCACAATTCCGGACCAGGAGAATACATAACTCCCGTAATCACTGAGGACCTGCCTGCCTCAAGTAAAAGCTTCTCTGCTTTCTCCTTTCCCTGTCTCTCTCTCTGAGACAATATACTGCCCCCTCGAATTCTCTTGTCCTGGAGATACGAGTCTCGACTTCTCTCCTGGAGTTCTTCTGTCTCTTGCGAAATGACGAGCTTCAACTCCTCTCCCTGGAGTTGGTACTGGCTGGGGCTGAACTACCGGTGTGTTCCCCACACCATGGCCATCTTCAACCACCTCACGGGGTGAAAGATGAAGGGCGAAGGGTAAAGGGTGAGAGGCTGAAACACGAATAAGGTTCATGTAAGTAACCTTCTTAATTCAACATATGAATTCTTTCTCTCTTCTTTAAGTTTTCCCCCTGTAGCTTTCCCCAACTATCTATCGCTCACCTGGTAATAACTGGTCAGCAACGAGGACCACCGTCCTGACAGGTTCGAGTCTCTAGGCCATCTGCTGGGTTAAAACTGACTCTTTCCTCCCTTCTCCTAGTGAGTGCATACTCAGTGTTCAAAACACGTGACCAGCACCTTACCTTACCAGCCCTTGTTAAACTATCACTCAGTGGTCACTTTCACCCAATGACCACATTCGTTTCTTGAATGAGTCATACTCACAATTATTTTGGGGACGCCCGCTACACTAGTCAAGCCACATGAATATCCTTCCTTTTGTTGTGGCATGGGAAATGATTCATATCACTAACTACATGTGATGGAGCGTCACATGCCTTGATGTGAGGCTACGTCACATGACAGTTGGAATGGCCTGGTTGGCAACACTGAAGACCACAGATTCAGCCACTTTTCCTTTCCTCAGTGAGAGACTCCGTGATTTCTTTGGCTTGAACTTCATTCTGGATGAGGCAACTATGTCGTCCAGCCTCTCCAGCACATGACGTGTCTCATCTTCTCTGGATGAAATCACTGTAGTGTCATCCATGAAGGCCTTGAGGGGAGGCATCTTGTATCCATCGCCAAGGTCTGTTTGTCTTGCGTTGTTTGTTGCTGCTTTCAAGATGAGTTCCATTGCCAGCACGAACAGTATTGGGGAAATTGCACAGCCCATTGCAATGCCCACTTCCAAGTTGATCCAGTCTGTTGTGTACTCCTTGGTAGAGAACCGCATTGAGAAGCCATTGAAGTACTTCTTGAGCATGTCGCGGATGTTCTTTGGCACATGGTACATCTCAAGAGCCAACAGTATCATCTCATGGGGCACATATCCATATGCGTTTGCCAGATCAAGCCACACTACGTCTAGGTCTCTCGTTTCTGTTTTTGCTTTTTGGATTGCGTCCCAGATCATTGTGGCGTGTTCTACACAGCCAGCCACGCCTGGGATGCCGGTCCTTTCTGGACTGACACATCCAAGTACTTGTTTTCCATCAGGTACTTGGTCAGCCTTGCTGCCATGACAGAGAAGATGATTTTCCCTTCGACGTTCAGTAGTGATATTGGCCTGAACTGGCTGATGTCACTTGAGTTTTGCTCTTTGGGGATGTACACACCATCTGCCATCATCCACTGGCCGCTGATCTTCTGGTTTCTCCAAGCCGATCGCAGCAGCCTGTGGAGCCACTCCAGCACCTTGGGACATTTCTTGTAAAGCTGGTAAGGTATTCCGTTTGGCCCTGGTGATGATTTGGCTCTGGCTTTGTCAACCACCTTCTTGATTTCCGCCAACGTTGGAGGCTTGCCATTGAACTGTTCCTCAGGGTTGGTTGGCCACACCAGACCTTGAATGTCGAGTGGTGCTTTGCTCTGTGGGTCAGAGTATGTTTTCCTCAGATGCTGCTCAAGAACTCCTTTGTCCACACTTAGGGTCCCAGATTTTGGCTGCTCAAACAGTGTTCTGGCAAACTGGAAGGGGTCTCTGAAGAAGCGCTCTTGTGTCTTCTTCTTTTTGCTCTTCCTCGCAGATTCCGCTTTGCTGAGGGCGCTGTGTTTTTCTTTCAGGTCTTTCCACAGTTTTTCCAAGCCTTGTTTTTCAGCTGGCAGTGCGGTCTTCATTTGCATCTTGAGGTTTTTCTTTTGGACCCTGATCTTGTCCATCTTTTCTTGGCGTCTGGATTTCTTTGGAGGTGTTTTCTCTTTGGGTAGTTTTGCTCCATAGGCGTCTACATGTGGCATACACAATGTCCCCATATGTGGCTAGTTTGTGTTCCAGGGTGCTTTTCCCTATCGGTGCATCGAGTCTTTGGACGATTTTTGCATCCAGTTTATGCCAATCTTCAGTTTCGTTTGCTCCTGGCAGGTTGAGTTTCAGGCGCCTAGCATCGAGGGCCTGTGCAAATTCCTCATCCGAACCAACAGCGTGGATGTCTTTGGCACTGTGGTTTTTTAAATCCTGGCCTTGGTCTTCCGACGTCTTATCTGCTGATGCAGTGCGCTGCTGCTCATTCAGATGAGTCTTCACACATCCCATCTTTGTTCTGTGGATCTTCATGCCATGGGTGGTAGCGAAACGCTTTCCACAGACATGGATATTCCATTTGGTCCATGTTCATAGTCCATTTGGGATTTGCAGTCGTGATTGGTTAAGCACCGATGGATTCATCATTCTCTCCCCCTTTCGGTGAATCCTGGGAGCATCTTTTCCTTTTATTCCTAGTAGCCACATGTTGAAGGCAAAGTGGGGAGCCAACCCACAGAGCCCTTGGTTCTGGTCTTTCCCAGTGTCCTCCGGTCTTTCCCGGACGTCCTCCGGCCTATTCCCTAACGAGATGTCAGAAATGCTGTACTTTGCTTCGGTGTCTGTAGATTTAATAACACATCTGTATTCATTAAAAGTTAGTTCATATGACAATCTGTCTTTTGATGCTCCTTGAAAGTATGGTGCATGCGCTTCTAACAACTCAAAATCTAAGCGTATAGAAAAGCGATTTCCGTATGCATAAGTAACTTACAGCTTCAGGCCTGTTACCGTCTTTAGCATCTGCGGCACCTATTCTGTGTTTTAGTGCATCATTTTCGATTCCTTAAAACGCAAGATGGGTCCTTTCATTCGCGGTTAGCCATAGATCAGAATAGATTAAAAATATGTCAGCATTGTATAAAGAAAATACTTCCTGCCCTTCAAGTTTTTTAGAAATGTTCTTAACAATTGCCCTGCCAAGATTCTGTACAACTGTCCTGTTTGGGTCTGTTTCTGATGCGAGTTCTATTTTGAAAGTAAGTTGCGCAGAGCCTGGCACAATCATTTCATCTGCTCCAAAGTCTGGAAATTTGACAGTAAGAATTTGATCTGAATCAATAGTAGATGGATTATTTGGAACAATAATATTCTGTTCATTTCCCTTCACACCAAAGGCTCTTTCAGTCTTCTATACGGGTTGAGAATGGACCCATGTGCTTGCGACATTTTTTTATAAAACAAAATAAAAAAGTTAATTATTTAAAAACATGGAAGACTATGTAGATGAAGATTATGATGTTCCTGATCGTGGAGACGACATGAGTGAAATGACTCCTTTGGTACATCCATTGCGGCATGAAATAACATTAAGTAAGGTCGGATCATTTTACGAAAGTTTAGGTCAAGAACCTCCTGAATTTATAGATCCTAATGATTTTGAACTAGAAAATAACAATTTATTTGTAAAAAACAACCAAGGACAACTTGTTCAGCAGACAACTAAACCAGACTCATCAAAGTTTTTAGCCAAGAGTACAATTAGACAAAGACTTAGTGTGAGTGATCAAAATCGCCTTGGCATTACTAAACCAAAATTAGATAGGGAGGCAGTTGCTAAACTTCAAAACACACTGCAAGAACTCCCAACAGATAACCAAATACAAAACATGGAACTTAAAGATTTAAGTCAAACAGCAGGCGAAATAATAGAAGCAGAAACCAGTTTTTCCGAAGAAACAGCATTAAAAACTATACACGATCCGCCGTTACCTATGAGAAAATAGCAGCCCTTGATCATGCTTTAAGAAGCATCAGAGGTGAATTAACAAACAATTTAGCAAAACTGGGTGAACTAGATGAGCATATAAAAAGAGAAAAAGAAAAACTCGTTGAGGCTGACGACTACAACTTAGGACATGATGTTAAAGAAAGAATAACACAAAGACTACATGATCTTGAACAAGAGAGATCAACAAGACTAGAAGTGTGGTCTACTAACCGAGAACAATTACGAACTCAAGTGAACAGAATAAGAGAAACTATCCAAAGAATTTTATATGAAGACACGACACTAGCAGAACGAATACGAACACTGTGTAGAGAGCAAGGAGTCACAATAGCAAGTGTTATAACTGCCTTAGGATTTGCAATAAGTACACTGGTGCTGGCTATTACGGGCGGTGGTGGTCAAGGGTCAGTGCCTCCACTACCATCTCCATCAGACAAATCATGGGTAAAAAAACAACTTGATCATCTTGCGGGTTTATTAAAAAAAATTAGCCAGTAAAGCCATAGACTCTTTACCCGGCATATTGGGGAGTGTCATTAGCTGGCTTTTATCTACTGCAAGCAAAGTAGTTGGCTTTATGGCTGAGCACTTATGGACATAAGTTGTCTTAATAGTTGGTTTACTTTTTAGTGAAAAACAGAACAAGTAATCCTAGGCCAGTTAATCCAGTAACAAGTGCTGTCTTTTCATATTCATGGTCATTATTTCTTTTGTCATCCCGAACAGCCTTTGGGCTTTGGACCTTGGGGATTGGATGACTTATTCTTGGGGGGTCGGCTTGTTTGTTTATTGTTTGTAATATTACTGGCTCAGAATTTATGTCGTTTTTTTCCGACCTTCTGTTCATTGCCTGCCACAAGGATTTCATTGTTGTAGTTTATTATTGTTCCTATCTGGAGTCTGAGGTCAGAAGGCAGCATGTATAAACCAGTGCCAACAGCAAAGTCTACTTTCGATCTTGCTATTGTAAGACATTTTGGTACCTTTTATTACTTAAAGGCAAATCAACTGCAGAATTAATGGCGTCCTCTAAATTTGCCAAGTACTGTTTTTGTGCGTCAAAGCCAGTAGAAGAATCAGTTATGCTCGATCTCATTTGTGCTTGTGAACCTAGCAAACACCAAACATGAGTACGAATAGAGTCGTTTATTCGTTCTATTCCTGCTCTAGTTAGGCCCTTAGAAGTGTCTAAAATAAATGTTGTCCACGCTGTTTTATGCTCTTGCTTTATTGTCCCTAGATGAGCAGCTATACCTGAAGTGAAAGTTCCGGGAGGAGGAGTCCAGTCATTCTTATCCCAAAGATAAAAGGTGCCTAAACCATGATTGCTGTCCAACTTTTGTCTGAAGTCTGTCTTGACATCAATATTGAATTCATTACAGATCCTTTCAAAGGCCTTCATGTCTACTCTGTTGCTGAATGGATTAAATGTTTTGTTGGTTGGTAATGGTGCTTGCAGTTCAGACAAAATACGTCTGAAGGTGTAATAGAAATGAAATCTATACACTGACCTCACCAAAGGATCAAGATGTTTTAAATGATCAGCATGCGAAACTCCACACCCAGTTGATGCACAAAACACAGCAAAGTTTACCTGGCTCTGAAAAAACTGCATCGGATGGGTGAACCACATTTTTAGGATGTTTTCTTTTTTAACGGGAGGGTTAAGATAGCTGTCCAATGGATTACTAACCTTTACATGAAAAGTGTCAGACTGAGTCACAGAAATGTCAAGGGCGCCAGTTGGTATATTTTTAAGATTGTAGTGCGGTCCAACAGAATATTTTGCATTCGTATATTTAAATGCACTCATTTTTAATTTGTTTAAAAATGTTTATAACAACTCACGACAGTCCGTTTTTAGAATATGCTATTGATAACGAATGCGGAACTCGAAGGGTCGCACTCCATGAAATATTTAACAAAGTCTTATGGTTTAATATAAGTGGATCCAAGAAGAATAATACGATTATAAAAGTTGATAAAGCGGGAGCCAAAGTTAGCCAGTTAACAATACCTGATGGTTATTACGGTTTTTGCTCACTAAAAGAAGCAATGAGTAACTTCAACATTACTCTCAAACTTAACAATGCAAATCTAAAACAATGTTAACATTCAAACCTGAAGAAGTAGTACATTACCCTTTTGATGTAGAGCTAGCTAAAATGTTAGGCTTTACGATTCGCGATCGAAGTTTTTTAGTTACACAAAACAAAACTACTTATAGGGGGAAAGTCCGCTCGATCTTGCATTACATTCATTACTCTATGTTCATTTGGATGAGCTGAGCACTGATTAAAACTTATATGATGGAAGGTCCTCAACTGTTTTAAGAACTCTTCCAGCAGGGAAAGCTGCATATTGTGATTATGAAATTATACAATTCTCTAATTTACAGTTTAAAAAATTAGCTTGTGGGAAGGTCGGATCATTTAATATAAAAATCACAGACAAAACTTGGAAAGTTGTGAAATGTGATAACCTGCACATTGTTTTAGAAATAAAATAATAAGTTGTACTAAAAAATAATGTCACGTGGACCAGAAGAATCAGGAGTTACATTAGCGCCTGTGAGGTGTGTAACTTTAGAATTAAAAGACCTTGCACACGTTGCGGACTTTGAACAGAACGGTGAGATAGGCGCTTTGTATGGTTTTGAGTACACTAAAGATGGTGATTATAAACGCAAAGAGGTTAGCGACAACAAAAGGTTTCCTAAACTAGAGCAACTGCGCAATGTAGAAACAAATAATACAGGTTATTATGAATATAAAATAGTTCGAAAAACTGACAACAAATGGCACTTAGAACCATATATAGAATGGGACATAAAATTTGAATTCGTAAGCCCATTTACATTTTTTGGCCGTCAAAAAGTTTCAGAAAAGCATTCAACACTGGTCCTTTACATATAAGTCTTATTCCAGAGGACAATAGTCGGAAAGAGATCGAAATAAAGCCATTTGGGAACAAACAGTACCTCCTCCATAGAAAAGAATCAGTTTTGAAGGAAGCTTCTACAAAAGTACAGTTCTTTCCTCGCACAATATTAGGAGACACGTTCACAATAATATTTGAAATTTCTGTCTTAAAAGATGTGGAGAGGAATGGGGCTTTGGGTGTCAGTGACATCCTTATGACAGGAATTAATATTAGCTGGCAAAACTTAGACGTTGACAATCTTAAAGTTACTGTCATCGTTCGTCACGACGGTGGGAATTTTAAGGTCATAACAACAAGCAACAAAATCAATGTTAGTCTTAATAGAAGCAATCTGACAGAACTGCATTGGATTAATCTTACACATTTAGACCTTATAGGATTTTATTGTACTGATCAAATTTTGACGGATAGTATGATAATAACAATAACTGGATTAGATTAAATTCTGTTATAAAACTATGGAGCAGACGACTTTGGAGACACCACTAGTTGTTAAGCTTTATGACAAAAACCCCTCATTGTTCATTGATTTGTGGACAGACTGGTTGTGGAAAAACAATATTTGCCCTCGACCTATTACAAACAGTTTATCGTTATAATTTTGATCATATTGTGATTTTCACTTAAATGGAACAAAGCATATCACGATAGAAGGTTTATATGGAAGGATGATGACATATATTTAGTTGACCCTAGTAATAAACTGAGTGAGTGTTTAGAACACTTTTATAGACTGTTTGAAGGAACGCAGGCACTATTTATTATAGATGACTGTTCGGCAGAAAGAGACATAGTTAAAAAAAGAAAAACTTTGTCGAAACTGGCTTTCAGTGGAAGACATGCAGGGATAAGTGTGTGGGTTTTATGTCCAAAATATAACTCAGTTTTAGAGAACAGTTAAAGACCGTAGTTTTATTTCACATTAAAGACAGAGACGCTTTTGATGAATGCATGCGTGAAAATGATGTTATTGAAAACGATCAGGAAAAACACAGGATTAAGCAAAAACTGAAATCTGAAACGTTTTGTAAATTAGTATTGAAAACAGATAACCCAACACAATATATATGTTTGTAGATGGCTTTGTAACGTGCTGCCATTATTTTGTTGACTTATTGAAAGAGAACGTGTAATGGATTATACGGCTTGAAGCTTTTGTGTGTACCCTAACGGGCACATATAGAAAGTGTAGAGCCTGAGCGTCCTATTAGCCGTTTTATTCATTGTTGAAGGGCTTGCTTATAAGAGAACGAGGAAATGCCGGTGCTAGAGCGAGCGCCCCAAATTTTTATGAGGGGCGGTTGAGCTAGAACCGGCATTTCCTCGTTCTCTTGTCGCCTGATATTCAGACAGCAAGCCTAGAGTCCTACCATGCTGTTGTCTGCCACTTTGCCCCAAAGCTTTACCACTTCACTTACAGTGTCATGGAAAGCAAGTATGTTTATAAGTTTCCTGATCAAAGTTAAGTGTGCAATTGCAGTACAGTTTATTCCAGAGAAACTGCGCTAAGCTGAATAGCCCTTTATGATACAAATACTAGTAAATGGGAGGGGAGGGGGTGGTCCGTTAAAAAGGGGGTGGGGGGGGTCATAAAAAGGGAGGGGAGGATCCATAAAAAGGAATGGGGGGTCCATAAAAAGGGGTGTGCTGTGTGTGTGTGGTGGGGGGGGGGGGGTCCCGTTAAAAAGGGGGTGGGGGGGTCATAAAAAGGGAGGGGAGGATCCATAAAAAGGAATGGGGGCGTCCATAAAAAGGGGTGTGGTGGTGTGGGGGGGGGGGGGGGGGGGTTCCATACAATTTACTAATAGAACATGTACAAGTTTGTCATAATACAAGTGGTCTCGCTTTCATTCTGTTGAATATGGAAAAATAACTAATGTAGTCTGTTCTGTGCATTTCCAGTAACTACATATGATTTCTTGTGGACAGGCTGCTTCTTGCTGCAATGCATTTCAATGCGAATGCTGGCCGCAAACAGGCTGTGACTGATGACGGTGACCTCCAGTGGAAGATTGCCAGACCAAGATCAGCCAAGGGTGCTGCAGTCCCCATAGCAGTCAAGGAGAAGCAAAGTAGAAGTATGAGACTGTTCAAATATTGACATTTTTCTTCTTTTTTTTTAAAATTGCAACTGTTACTTAGTTTCTGTTTCAAAATGTTGAATTGTTAACACATTACCTTTTGTATAAGTGGGCTATGCTGAGTCTGACAAACTTTTTCTTAATTGTAACTGTTTAAGAGGTCAAACATTTTACTTGAGTTTTGTTGTTGTTATAGTTTCAACTCTTTGATTCACGTTTTCATTAAACTGGGCAAGTTGCCAGTAGCACAACTTCATCTCAGAAAAGGCATAATGTGACATTCGTTTTGTGTTGCAGACTACATCAATGATTTGTTTGAAGCTGTGACTCTGCTAAGACTCACCTACCCTAGCTACAAAAGAGCAAAGCAGGCACAGCAAGAGTACAATTGCGCTGTCCCACCACCCTTGAGCCACACAGCTCCTCAAGTGGACAAAGCGACAGTTGTTGCACAACACGTGCACGCATGAATTGGGCAACTACTGGACAACAGAGTCCACCTCAGTCCCAGTGACAATCCACTGTCACACACAAAAATGTTTTCAAACATGCTGTCCTTGTATCATTTTCAGTGTTCAATTCAGTGGTTCTCATGTCTGCAAACCACTATCAAATCATATCTTTTCCATTTTTGCTTACTTTTTATGTTAAAAAAAAATTGCTTTCGTGTGTTTCTTGCTTTGGTGACATACGTATGTGTACTTGTGTGCATTAAAATGAATGCATTTCTGTTTCCTTTTTTTTTCCTGACTCGCAAAGGGAGCTGTTAGCATCCCTGAGCATGACTATATTTATTTCTCTTATTTATGATTTTCATTTACACCTTTTTCTTGTGCCACCAATGCACCGAGACTGATCATAGCTATTTCACATGTAAACAGAATGAGAAGCATTTCCATCACATAGACCACACATTTGATTTTATTTGTCCACCATCTATCCCTCCTTGTAATATGGATACCTGCTAGTGAAAATGTACACATTGTGCAGAGTGGACCCTTGCTGTCATTCAGTATGGTCTCTCCCCCCCCCCCCCCCCCCCTCCCCCAGGAGATTCTTATTTCTTCTGAACTTTCATCCCCCCCCCCCCCCACCTCCCCCAATTCCCTGAGATCAAGAAATTATGCAGGATGGCCAACATTTTTTAGCATGGCCAAGTCTTGTCTGCCTCAAGGATGGCTGTCAATCTGTAAGGTCCAATGCAATCTTTCTATGTGAATGCTGCTTGTTTTTTTTCTTCTTTTCTGAATGCTACATTCTTCTCTTTTAATAGCTTATGCCCCCTGAGACTTGCAACTTTCACTCTTTGTTACCTGCTATCTTCCCTCATTCCCACCTTTTACCTTATTTCTGCCCCTTCCTTTCCCAACCCCTATGTCACACCTAGAGCCTCATCTACCTTCAGTTATTTCCTATTCTTTTTATTGCTCTTCACACCTCACCTCTGCCCACCTCCACCCTCTTAAAAAATCATGGTGACAGCTCTCCAACAGTTCCTTTATCAGATGTGGCTGTACAGTTTTTCCATGATGAATCTTCCAATCCCCACCCCCTGCCCTCCATTGAAGGGTGGGGGAACCCCTTTTCCACTTCAGCATACTCTAAACCCTTCTGTGTACTCATTGTTGTCATCCCCACTGTTGCTACACACATATTGGTAAGCTCTTACCTTGGTGGGTGTGTGGCGGTTTTATCTCACGCACTTGTTGTATTTGTTTATCAATTTAATTGCTTTTTTTTTTTTAAATTAAAGTAATGCTGCATGCTGTGGTCTATTTCATTTTTGAATCAATGTGATTGTAAACTGAGTTTACTGTGTCAGTCTTAGAAACTGTGCTTCATGTATATAAAATTGTGCCATGCCATACATTTATCACTTACCAAGACATTAAGCAGCATACTTGAATCCAGCATATTTCTCTGAAGGGTACTTGGCCCTTACTGCTGATACGAGGCATGCTGGAAGTGGAATCCAATTCCCCTTCCAAGAGTTGACCGCCAGATCCAGCACACAAAATTACAGTATGCCACATGCCTGTATGTTCTGAAATATAAATCATATCACATTTTCTGTCACTGGGCAAAGCATCTTGACATAAAAATGATGCTACAGAGACAGAATACATTCAGTATGTCAGCTATTAGCATCAAGATAATAACTTATATCTCCTCTTACCACTTCAATGTCTTCTTTTTTAATGTTAATTGACAGTTCCTTTATGCCTAAACTTAATAACATGCTAAAAGTTGTCCAATATACAAGACAAAAAATAATGATGATCTGCAACCTTGTTATACCATACCTGCATCAAATATTGACGGCCACTTACATTGATGCAGGTATGGCATACCATTGACCGCCACTCCTGGTGCTACTTTATTCAGTACTAGTTGTTCCATTGGAATATCAATTAGTTTAGCTCTGCCTTTGAAGAAGATGTTAAGTTTGATAAAAGCTCTTCTCTCTTCTAAGGGTTTCCATTCTAATTTCCTCATGTTCTTCCTAGTATTCCCCTTTTCTCTGATGTGGTTCCCTGTTACGAACCGTGCTGCTCTCTTCTGAATCTTTTCGATGTTATCAATGTCCTTTAGAATGGTAAGGATCCCAAACTGAGCAACCATATTCCAGTACTGGTCTAACCAGTGTTTTGTAGCAGTCGTCTTTAACCTTTTGGGGCAGTCATTGATATTCCTGTATAAGAAAGCTAAGATGTTATTTGCTTTCTTACATACTAAATTGTAATGTTCTTTCCATTTGAGACGACTATCTATAATCACGCCTAAATATTTTGCAGCATTGGTTTCTTTAAGAATAGTATTATGAATAGAATATTCTGATCTAGTTGGTGAGCGTTTGTTACATATACGCAACACTTGGCACTTTTGGGGATGAAATTCCATTTTCCAAGTTCTTTCACACTCTTGTAAAGTGTTTAGATCTTCTTGTAGAATGCGTGCATCATTCTTGCTTCTGATTGTTCTATATACTAAGCTGTCATCTGCAAAAAGCCTTATAGTAGTTCCAGGAGAGAGATTCTACTTATGTCATTTATATAAATTAAGAAAAACAAGGGCCCCAGAACAGTTCCCTGTGGTACACCTGACAAGACTGGTTTACAATGGGATGACGACCCTTCCACAACAACTTTTCTGCGTTCTCCCAATGAGGAATGATCTAGCCCATTTAGCAAAGAACCGCCAATGCCGATGTGTTCTAATTTAAGCAGCAGGCCCTCATGGTCAACCTTATCAAAGGCTTTAGAAAAGTCTAATAAAACTGTATCTATTTGCTGTCTGTTGTTAAGACAGCTATTAAAATCATTGAGAGTTGTTATAAGTTGAGTCTCACAACTCCTTCGCTGTCTAAAACCAGCTGGGCGTTATCTAAAAAGTCATATTTGTCAAGATGGTCCATTATGCTACTATATATTATGTGTTCAAGTAGTTTTGCTGAATGGATGTAAGAGATACAGGTCTATAGTTCTCTGCTTTTGTTTTGGACCCTTTTGAATAAGGGAACAATGCTCGCATCTCGCCATCATCAGGTATTACTCCCTGGTTCCAGTGAAGCTTGGTAAAGTAGTTGGTATACCTCACTCAATTCATTGGCACATAATTTTAAGAGCTTGCCAGGAACGCCATCGGGACCAGTAGCTTTGTTTTCATTGATGTTGGTCAGCAACTTAAATACTCCTGCTTTGTTTACTTTGATGTTTTTGCATTTCAGGGAGTTTATCATCATCCTTTAGTCTAACGTTAATTAAGCTTGGGATTTGAGAAAACGAACAAAACTGCTTGTTTAGTAAATTTGCTTTCCCTTCAGGTCCTGTATTAGGTTATTCTGTTTGTTTCTCAGGTCTGGAATCCCAATGTTGTCCTGTCTCTTACTCCTTATGTAAGACCATAATTTCTTGTTTTGATGATCACATTCTGAAATCATTGAATTAACAATAATTGGAGTGAGCAAGCGTACATTCTCTCTTACACCTTCTCTTAATATGTTTATACCTAACCAGTAATCTTTCTGAATTAGGGCGTAGTTTCAATTCTTAAAAAAAACGATGTTTCCTTCTCAACAAACGTTTAGTTTTTGTAGTAATCCATGGCTGGTGGATTCTTGCTTGAAGTTATTTTAGTAGGTGTGTTGTCATCCATAATACAATCCAAGTTAGTTTTTATACACTTCTAAAGGTCACTGACATTATCTTTAACACTATGGGACCTCAAAAAAAGACGACTGAAATCATGAGTATCCCTGCATAATTTTAGTATGTCTGCTTGGTTCCAGAGTCTGATGGTACGTTTAGGGGTTTTCTTCGAAAGGGTTGAAAGTTGCTCTCTAAGAGAATTATGTCATGATCACCCAGGCGAGATACCACGGCAATGACAACGAAGGTGAAAATTCTGCCGCTTGAAAAATGTTTTACGGATTAAAGTGTACATCTGCTTACTTGACCTCCACGAACTTGACTTGAAATTGTGTTAACATAATAAAGTTTCTGTTTGTTTCAAATAAACACCCTGCAAAAATGCTTCAACGCGTTTCAAAGCGATTTCCCCTCCAACCCATAACATTTTGCAGGTATGCAATTCTACCATCCCTCATCCCCACCACTCCTTTCTACTTCTTTCTCATATTATCTCCCAAATGAAACACATAACGTTTTTACAGACTGGTACATCTCTCTCACTCTCTCTCTCTCTCTCTCTCTAAATAAAAGAAGTGTATGTTTCTCTCCTAAAACATTTTCTGCGTTGTTGTACTCCCAGTTCTCATAGAACAGGGAGTACTTTAGAATGGCGAACGAAGAAATTCTGTGTGTGTGTGTGTGTGTGTGTGTTGTGTCTCTGACTGTCTGTCTGTCTGTCCGTTTTTTTTTTAAATGGAATATATCAGAAAGTACTTGGCCGATCTTGGTGAAAATGTGTAGGTATGTTCACTATGGGTCACTGATGATGCGGATGTTTTAGTTACCGTTATAGCCGTTAGTATCGGCTGTAACGGCCTGTGACGGTTTTTCTTCTTTATGGAATATCTCAGAAAGTACTTGGCCGATCTTTGTGCAAATTAGCTATGTTCATTATGGGTCACGGATGATGTCCGATGTTTTTAGTTTACCCCGTTACAGCCTTTTAACGTTTTTCTTCTTCATGGAATATCTAGAAAGTGCTTGGCCGATCTTTGTGAAAATTAGCAGGTATGTTCATTATGGGTCACGAATAATGCCCGATTTTTAGTTTACCGTTATAGCCGTTACTAACTGCTGAACGGCCTGTAACGGTTTTCGTCTTATGGAATATCTGAGAAAGGTCTTGGCCGATCTCTGTGAAAATTAGCAGGTATGGTCACTATGTGTTACGGATGATGCCCGATGTTTTAGTTTACCGTTAAGCCGCTACCGACGCTATAACTGCCCCTAACGGTTTTTCTTCTTCGTGAATATCTCAGAAAGCACTTGTCAATCTTTCGAAAATTTGTAGGTATGTTCATATGGTCACGGATGATACCCGATGTTTTAGTTTACCGTTATAGCCTTTACTAACGGCTATAACTGCCCATAACGGTTTTCTTCTTTATGGAATGTCCCAGAAAGTACTTGCTGATCTTTCTGAAAATGTGTAGGTATGTTCATTATGGGCGACGGATGATGCCCGACGTTTGAGTTTACCGTTATAGCCGTTTCATACATACACAATTAAGTTCAACCTGCCTGCGCCCCACCGTCACCTACACTCCCATCCTCTCCCCCTACCCCCAAAATTATAAGAAAAAAGACAGAGCAAGACAGAAGAAAGCAGAAGACTGACAAAACAAATCAACTTGACAAAAAAACGGTTAAGAGACAATGTATTTATTTTAGTTCCTTTTGTTTGCTGTCCCTTGTTCTGTGCCACACGTGGCATTGTACCCACTCCGCTCATTCTGAGCTCCAGACCACCGCCACAGCCCGGCCCGTCCCGCCATAGCCCCGGCTCCGGCAATCCACAGGGAGCAGCCAAAGTCAAGTCGTCATAAGGCAACCCACCAAGGAGACACTGCACTGCTGCCGAGTCACTTTGATGGTGTCAGCGGGCCTGTTCTGATCCAACAAATGCAGGACAAACGCAGTAGATACTAAGCCCCCTACTGACAACAATTGCTCGGTCGCGGAGCTGGCTTGAATGAGCTTTCCCTCCAGTGGTCGCCACTACATCTGACAAACAACAGCCCCCATGAATTTGCCAATACATGGGGACGGTAGATTATTTTTTGTGTTTTACCTGTTTTCATGTTATGTTATTGAACTTGAAAACCATGACAACCTTGCTACATTGTTGTGTGTTTCAGAGAAAGCACACTGCTGAGTTCTCTCTTCTGTTGGCCATGATTTTCCACGTCTCCAAGCCTGGCTCTGTGACGGCACTTGTCGTCCTTCAACATTGTCCTCCATCCCCGAGAAGCTCGTTTCTTTCAGACGGACATGCTGCATGCAAACATTGATGGCATTCCATCACAGTACATCAAGACACAAGCAAACCATTCTAGGCAAGTGCATGTGGTACCTTCACAATGCAAGCAAAAACAAGCGAACAAGGAAACAAACAAACAAATGAACAAACCAGATGCATGCTGCACTTTTAAAGCTGTATCATGCCTATAGTACCCGATTTAAAATAAAGAAATGAGACGTGGACATCGACTTTGTGTTTAGACGATTTTTGAAAGCTTCGTTAGTGTTGTTGCGTTGTTATCTTTCGTATTTGCTTTGTGTACCTTCTCTCTCTCTCTCTCTCTCTCTCTCTCTGTGTGTGTGTTGTGTGTGTGTGTGTGTGTGTGTGTGCGTGCGTGCGTGCGTGCGTGCGTGCGTGCGTGTGTGTTTGAAAGAATAGTCGAATTAGAATATTTACTTCATGAACATATTTTCAATTCGACTTGCACACTGAACGGGTCTCCAACTCGCAGTCAGTCAAAAGAGAACAGTTCAATTCCCATCTGAGGCATTCAGTCTTGAGGTTCTCAAGCTCCAGCCATCACAGTGTGCGATTGGCGGCCATGGGAAGACCTGAACCACACAGTTGAGTTTCAACCATATTCATGGATGTATCTCTGACATCGTTCCTCAAAATTCCTGACCCAGCACTACAGCATTCAGTGTCTTTTAATGATGCCGCAGCACGTCACAAAATGAAGCGCAGAGCACAGCCCATGTCATGCAGTTGTAGCTTCTGACCAAAATGGCATCTGGACGATCCTCATCTTCACATTCATTAACCTTTACCAGACTCCTGGGTCACCCACGACCCCACAACACACAAAAAGGGTTATATCTCTAAAAGTATTTGAGCAATCTTCATGAAATTTAATGACTTTGTCAAATAGTAATTGGCTTTAGGAATGTAAAATTTTACATGTATGTATAACTTACGAATGACGTAATTGGACGCATCTTTTTAACTATCTTGAAACGATGGCGGGGGTCGCGGAAGACCCCAACTCGCTTTAGGTATAAGCACTAAAATGGCCTTTGCCGAGTGACGCATCTTTTTAACTATCTTGAAACGATGGCGGGGGTTGCGGACGACCCCAACTCGCTTTAGGTATAAGCACTAAAATGGCTCTTGCCGAGTAGATGTCGTGAGAGACCCCCGCCATCGTGTCTGTGTAGTCAAAAGCTTCATCCGTAAAGAAATCAAATTCTAGCGTTGCGGACTCCCTGCTGGGAGGTCGTGGGTTCGATTCCCATCAGAGTCATGTGGGGGTTTTCTGCCCCGACCGGTTCCTATCCAGAGTTGAGTTTGCTACGGGCTCAGTTGGGAAGACTAGGACCACACAGTTGAGTTTCATCCACTTAATGGATGCGTCTCTGAGAGTGTTGCTCAAATTTTCTGACCAACACTGCAGGTGTCTGCATCTCTCGGGCCTGGTTGACGCCGGGATATATTATGAAAAAGAAGCGTAGAGTACAGCCGTGTCATGTAGTCTCAGACGGAAATGGAAATCCGTAGCATCATCTTAATCATCCTCATTCAGTGCAATGACTGAACTACAGATCACACTGTGTGCAATCACTGAACTACAGATCACACTGTGTGCAATGAACTACATATCACACTGTGTGCAGTGAACTACATATCACACTGTGTGCAGTGAACTACATATCACACTGTGTGCAATCACTGAACTACAGATCACACTGTGTGCAATGAAACTACATATCACACTGTGTTCAGTGAACTACATATCACACTGTGTGCAATCAGTGAACTACATATCACACTGTGTGCAATCAGTGAACTACATATCACACTGTGTGCAATCAGTGAACTACATATCACACTGTGTGCAATCAGTGAACTACATATCACACTGTGTGCAATCAGTGAACTACATATCACACTGTGTGCAATCAGTGAACTACAGATCACACTAAGTGCAATCAGTGAACTACATATCACACGTGCAATCAGTGAACTACATATCGCACTGTGTGCAATCAGTGAACTACATATCACACTGTGTGCAATCAGTGAAACTACAATATCGCACTGTGTGCAATCAGTGAACTACATTATCACACTAAGTGCAATCAGTGAACTACATATCACACTGTGTGCAATCAGTGAACTACATATCACACTGTGTGCAATCAGTGAACTACATATCACACTGTGTGCAATCAGTGAACTACATATCACACTGTTTGCAATCAGTGAACTACATATCACACTGTGTGCAATCAGTGAACTACATATCACACTGTGTGCAATCAGTGAACTACAGATCACACTAAGTGCAATCAGTGAACTACATATCACACTGTGTGCAATCAGTGAACTACATATCGCACTGTGAGCAATCAGTGAACTACATATCACACTGTGTGCAATCAGTGAACTACATATCGCACTGTGTGCAATCACTGAACTACATATCACACTGTGTGCAATCAGTGAACTACATATCACACTGTGTGCAATCAGTGAACTACATATCACACTGTGTGCAATCAGTGAACTACATATCACACTGTGTGCAATCAGTGAACTACATATCACACTGTGTGCAATCAGTGAACTACATATCACACTGTGTGCAATCAGTGAACTACATATCACACTGTGTGCAATCACTGAACTACATATCACACTGTGTGCAATCAGTGAACTACATATCGACACTGTGTGCAATCAGTGAACTACATATCGCACTGTGTGCAATCAGTGAACTACATATCGCACTGTGTGCATCCCTGAACTACAGATCACACTGTGTACAATCAGTGAAATACAGATCACACTGTGTGCAATCACTGAACTACATATCACACTGTGTACAATCAGTGAAATACAGATCACACTGTGTGCAATCAGAGAAATACAGATCACACAGTTTGCCATCAGTGAACTACAATCCAAACTGTGTGCAATCACTGAACTACATATCACACTGTGTGCAATCAGTGAACTACATATCACACTGTGTGCAATCAGTGAACTACATATCACACTGTGTGCAATCAGTGAACTACATATCACAGTGTGTGCAATCAGTGAAACTAATATCACACTGTGTGCAGTGAACTACATATCACACTGTGTGCAGTGAACAACATATCACACTGTGTGCAGTGAACTACATATCACACTGTGTGCAGTGAACTACATATCACACTGTGTGCAATCAGTGAACTAAATATCACACTGTGTGCAATCACTGAACTACATATCACACTGTGTGCAATCAGTAAACTACATATCACACTGTGTGCAATCGGTGAACTACATATCGCACTGTGTGCCATCAGTGAACTACATATCACACTGTGTGCAGTGAACTACATATCACACTGTGTGCAGTGAACTACATATCACACTGTGTGCAATCACTGAACTACATATCACACTGTGTGCAATCACTGAACTACATATCACACTGTGTACAATCACTGAACTACATATCACACTGTGTGCAATCAGTGAACTACATATCACACTGTGTGCAATCAGTGAACTACATATCACACTGTGTGCAGACAGTGAACTACATATCACACTGTGTGCAATCACTGAACTACATATCACACTGTGTGCAGTGAACTGCATATCACACTGTGTGCAGTGAACTACATATCACACTGTGTGCAGACAGTGAACTACATATCACACTGTGTGCAATCACTGTACTACATATCACACTGTGTGCAGTGAACTACATATCACATGTGTGCAATCACTGAACTACATATCACACTGTGTGCAATTAGTGAACTACATATCACACTGTGTGCAGTGAACTACATATCACACTGTGTGCAATCACTGAACTACATATCACACTGTGTGCAGTGAACTACATATCACACTGTGTGCAATCAGTGCACTAAATATCACACTGTGTGCAGACAGTGAACTACATATCACACTGTGTTCAGTGAACTACATATCACACTATGTGCAATCAGTGAACTACATATCACATTGCGTGCAATCAGTGAACTACATATCACACTGTGTGCAGTGAACTACATATCACATTGCGTGCAATCAGTGAACTACATATCACATTGCGTGCAATCAGTGAACTACATATCACAATGTGTGCAATGAACTACATATCACAATGTGTGCAATGAGCTATATATCGTGTTCAGTGATCGACATATCACACTGTGTGGAATTAGTGAACTACACATCACACAGTGTGCAATCACTGAGTTACACATGACATTTTGTGCAATCACTGAACTACATATCACGCTGTGTACAATCCCTGAACTATATACCACACTGTGTGCAATTACGGAACTTCGTATCAAACTGACTGCAATCAGTGAACTCCATGTCACGTTGTGTGCAGTAGACTACATATGAAACTGTGTGCAATCAGTGAACTAAATACCACACTGTGTACAATCACTGAACACATGTCACACTGTGTGCAATCAGTGAACTACATATCACACTGTGTGCAATCAGTGAACTACATATCACACTGTGTGCAATCAGTGAACTACAGATCACACTAAGTGCAATCAGTGAACTACATATCACACTGTGTGCAATCAGTGAACTACATATCGCACTGTGTGCAATCAGTGAACTACATATCACACTGTGTGCAATCAGTGAACTACATATCGCACTGTGTGCAATCAGTGAACTACATATCACACTAAGTGCAATCAGTGAACTACATATCACACTGTGTGCAATCAGTGAACTACAGATCACACTGTGTGCAATCAGTGAACTACATATCACACTGTGTGCAATCAGTGAACTACATATCACACTGTTTTGCATCAGTGAACTACATATCACACTGTGTGCAATCAGTGAACTACATATCACACTGTGTGCAATCAGTGAACTACAGATCACACTAAGTGCAATCAGTGAACTACATATCACACTGTGTGCAATCAGTGAACTACATATCGCACTGTGTGCAATCAGTGAACTAACATATCACACTGTGTGCAATCAGTGAACTACATATCGCACTGTGTGCAATCACTGAACTACATATCACACTGTGTGCAATCAGTGAACTACATATCACACTGTGTGCAATCAGTGAACTACATATCACACTGTGTGCAATCAGTGAACTACATATCACACTGTGTGCAATCAGTGAACTACATATCACACTGTGTGCAATCAGTGAACTACATATCACACTGTGTGCAATCACTGAACTACATATCACACTGTGTGCAATCAGTGAACTACATATCGCACTGTGTGCAATCAGTGAACTACATATCGCACTGTGTGCAATCAGTGAACTACATATCACACTGTGTGCAATCAGTGAACTACATATCGCACTGTGTGCAATCAGTGAACTACATATCGCACTGTGTGCAATCCCTGAACTACAGATCACACTGTGTACAATCAGTGAAATACAGATCACACTGTGTGCAATCACTGAACTACATATCACACTGTGTACAATCAGTGAAATACAGATCACACTGTGTGCAATCAGAGAAATACAGATCACACTGTTTGCCATCAGTGAACTACATATCACACTGTGTGCAATCACTGAACTACATATCACACTGTGTGCAATCAGTGAACTACATATCACACTGTGTGCAATCAGTGAACTACATATCACAGTGTGTGCAATCAGTGAACTACATATCACAGTGTGTGCAATCAGTGAACTACATATCACACTGTGTGCAGTGAACTACATATCACACTGTGTGCAGTGAACAACATATCACACTGTGTGCAGTGAACTACATATCACACTGTGTGCAGTGAACTACATATCACACTGTGTGCAATCAGTGAACTAAATATCACACTGTGTGCAATCACTGAACTACATATCACACTGTGTGCAATCAGTAAACTACATATCACACTGTGTGCAATCGGTGAACTACATATCGCACTGTGTGCAATCAGTGAACTACATATCCACACTGTGTGCAGTGAACTACATATCACACTGTGTGCAGTGAACTACATATCACACTGTGTGCAATCACTGAACTACATATCACACTGTGTGCAATCACTGAACTACATATCACACTGTGTACAATCACTGAACTACATATCACACTGTGTGCAATCAGTGAACTACATATCACACTGTGTGCAATCAGTGAACTACTATCACACTGTGTGCAGACAGTGAACTACATATCACACTGTGTGCAATCACTGAACTAACATATCACACTGTGTGCAGTGAACTGCATATCACACTGTGTGCAGTGAACTACATATCACACTGTGTGCAGACAGTGAACTACATATCACACTGTGTGCAATCACTGTACTACATATCACACTGTGTGCAGTGAACTACATATCACATTGTGTGCAATCACTGAACTACATATCACACTGTGTGCAATTAGTGAACTACATATCACACTGTGTGCAGTGAACTACATATCACACTGTGTGCAATCACTGAAATACATAATCACACTGTGTGCAGTGAACTACATATCACACTGTGTGCAATCAGTGCACTAAATATCACACTGTGTGCAGACAGTGAACTACATATCACACTGTGTTCAGTGAACTACATATCACACTATGTGCAATCAGTGAACTACATATCACATTGCGTGCAATCAGTGAACTACATATCACACTGTGTGCAGTGAACTACATATCACATTGCGTGCAATCAGTGAACTACATATCACATTGCGTGCAATCAGTGAACTACATATCACAATGTGTGCAATGAACTACATATCACAATGTGTGCAATGAGCTATATATCGTGTTCAGTGATCGACATATCACACTGTGTGGAATTAGTGAACTACACATCACACAGTGTGCAATCACTGAGTTCACATGACATTTTGTGCAATCACTGAACTACATATCACGCTGTGTACAATCCCTGAACTATATACCACACTGTGTGCAATTACGGAACTTCGTATCAAACTGACTGCAATCAGTGAACTCCATGTCACGTTGTGTGCAGTAGACTACATATGAAACTGTGTGCAATCAGTGAACTAAATACCACACTGTGTGCAATCACTGAACTACATGTCACACTGTGTGCAATCAGTGAACTACATATCACACTGTGTTGCAATCAGTGAACTACATATCACACTGTGTGCAATCAGTGAACTACAGATCACACTAAGTGCAATCAGTGAACTACATATCACACTGTGTGCAATCAGTGAACTACATATCGCACTGTGTGCAATCAGTGAACTACATATCACACTGTGTGCAATCAGTGAACTACATATCGCACTGTGTGCAATCAGTGAACTACATATCACACTAAGTGCAATCAGTGAACTACATATCACACTGTGTGCAATCAGTGAACTACATATCACACTGTGTGCAATCAGTGAACTACATATCACACTGTGTGCAATCAGTGAACTACATATCACACTGTTTGCAATCAGTGAACTACATATCACACTGTGTGCAATCAGTGAACTACATATCACACATGTGTGCAATCAGTGAACTACAGATCACACTAAGTGCAATCAGTGAACTACATATCACACTGTGTGCAATCAGTGAACTACATATCGCACTGTGTGCAATCAGTGAACTACATATCACACTGTGTGCAATCAGTGAACTACATATCGCACTGTGTGCAATCACTGAACTACATATCACACTGTGTGCAATCAGTGAACTACATATCACACTGTGTGCAATCAGTGAAACTACATATCACACTGTGTGCAATCAGTGAACTACATATCACACTGTGTGCAATCAGTGAACTACATATCACACTGTGTGCAATCAGTGAAAACATATCACACTGTGTGCAATCAGTGAACTACATATCACACTGTGTGTAATCAGTGAACTACATATCACACTGTGTGCAATCACTGAACTACATATCACACTGTGTGCAATCAGTGAACTACATATCGCACTGTGTGCAATCAGTGAACTACATATCGCACTGTGTGCAATCAGTGAACTACATATCACACTGTGTGCAATCAGTGAACTACATATCGCACTGTGTGCAATCAGTGAACTACATATCGCACTGTGTGCAATCCCTGAACTACAGATCACACTGTGTACAATCAGTGAAATACAGATCACACTGTGTGCAATCACTGAACTACATATCACACTGTGTACAATCAGTGAAATACAGATCACACTGTGTGCAATCAGAGAAATACAGATCACACTGTTTGCCATCAGTGAACTACATATCACACTGTGTGCAATCACTGAACTACATATCACACTGTGTGCAATCAGTGAACTACATATCACACTGTGTGCAATCAGTGAACTACATATCACACTGTGTGCAATCAGTGAACTACATATCACACTGTGTGCAGTGAACTACATATCACACTGTGTGCAGTGAACAACATATCACACTGTGTGCAGTGAACTACATATCACACTGTGTGCAGTGAACTACATATCACACTGTGTGCAATCAGTGAACTAAATATCACACTGTGTGCAATCACTGAACTACATATCACACTGTGTGCAATCAGTAAACTACATATCACACTGTGTGCAATCGGTGAACTACATATCGCACTGTGTGCAATCAGTGAACTACATATCACACTGTGTGCAGTGAACTACATATCACACTGTGTGCAGTGAACTACATATCACACTGTGTGCAATCACTGAACTACATATCACACTGTGTGCAATCACTGAACTACATATCACACTGTGTACAATCACTGAACTACATAACACACTGTGTGCAATCAGTGAACTACATATCACACTGTGTGCAATCAGTGAACTACATATCACACTGTTGCAGACAGTGAACTACATATCACACTGTGTGCAATCACTGAACTACATATCACACTGTGTGCAGTGAACTGCATATCACACTGTGTGCAGTGAACTACATATCACACTGTGTGCAGACAGTGAATACATATCACACTGTGTGCAATCACTGTACTACATATCACACTGTGTGCAGTGAACTACATATCACATTGTGTGCAATCACTGAACTACATATCACACTGTGTGCAATTAGTGAACTACATATCACACACTGTGTGCAGTGAAATACATATCACACTGTGTGCAATCACTGAACTACATATCACACTGTGTGCAGTGAACTACATATCACACTGTGTGCAATCAGTGCACTAAATATCACACTGTGTGCAGACAGTGAACTACATATCACACTGTGTTCAGTGAACTACATATCACACTATGTGCAATCAGTGAACTACATATCACATTGCGTGCAATCAGTGAACTACATATCACACTGTGTGCAGTGAACTACATATCACATTGCGTGCAATCAGTGAACTACATATCACATTGCGTGCAATCAGTGAACTACATATCACAATGTGTGCAATGAACTACATATCACAATGTGTGCAATGAGCTATATATCGTGTTCAGTGATCGACATATCACACTGTGTGGAATTAGTGAAACTACACATCACACAGTGTGCAATCACTGAGTTACACATGACATTTTGTGCAATCACTGAACTACATATCACGCTGTGTACAATCCCTGAACTATATACCACACTGTGTGCAATTACGGAACTTCGTATCAAACTGACTGCAATCAGTGAACTCCATGTCACGTTGTGTGCAGTAGACTACATATGAAACTGTGTGCAATCAGTGAACTAAATACCACACTGTGTGCAATCACTGAACTACATGTCACACTGTGTGCAATCAGTGAACTACATATCACACTGTGTGCAATCAGTGAACTACATATCACACTGTGTGCAATCAGTGAACTACATATCACACTCTGTGCAGTGAACTACATATCACACTGTGTGCAATCAGTGAACTACATATCACACTGTGTGCAATCAGTGAACTGCATACCACACAGTGTGCAATCAGTGAACTACATGTCACATGTGTGCAATCACTGAACTACATATCACACTGTGTGCAATCAGTGAACTACATATCACACTGTGTGCAGTGAACTACATATCACACTGTGTGCAGACAGTGAACTACATATCACACTGTGTGCAATCACTGAACTACATATCACACTGTGTGCAGTGAACTACATATCACATTGTGTGCAATCAGTGAACTACATATCACACTGTGTGCAGTGAACTACATATCACACTGTGTGCAGTGAACTACATATCACACTGTGTGCAGTGAACTACATATCACACTGTGTGCAATCACTGAACTACATATCACACTGTGTGCAATCACTGAACTACATATCACACTGTGTGCAATCACTGAACTACATATCACACTGTGTGCAGTGAACTACATATCACACTGTGTGCAGTGAACTACATATCACACTGTGTGCAATCCACTGAACTACATATCACAGTTTGTGCGGTGAGCCACATATCGCACTGTGTGCAGTGAACTACATATCACACTGTGTACAATCAGTGAACTACATATCGCACTGTGTGCAATCAGTGAACTGCATATCGCACTCTGTGCAATCAGTGAACTACATATCACACTGTGTGCAATCAGTGAACTCCATATCACACTGTGTGCAATCAGTGAATTGCATATCGCAACTGTGTGCAGTGAACTACATAACACACTGTGTGCAATCAGTGAACTACATATCACACTGTGTGTAATAATTGAACTACATATCACACTGTGTGCAATCACTGAACTACATATCACACTGTGTGCAATTAGTGAACTACATATCACACTGTGTGAGTCAGAGAACCATTAAATATGCACAGTGAAAGCACACTGTAGCATTGAAAACACCACATCAGACAGAACGCAGGATGGGTGGATAGCACATCATCAAAATCATGGGGCACATCACTATGGTGCCGATAGAGATTCTTCCAGGTTTTCGAACCGAGTCAATAATTAACAATTCAGCCATCTACCACCAAACAGGTCGTTTATTGATTTTGAGACTGATTCATACTACAAAGCTGCTGCAGTGTATCTTATGCTGTAAAACTTGTATGTATTTTGGATGAACAAGCATGGAGAGACCTACTTTACTACAGTCAGCCTGAAACGTGTTGTGTTAGTCATTATGAGTGATGATTATGCCGTCAGTGTTACACAATACAAGGATATAGCTAAATCAAAGTTCAAGAAAACTGATTGGAAATTAAATTTAAAAAAAAGATTTAAGCACACCCATATATAGAGCATTCTGCACCAGTCGCCGTGGCGAAGTGGTTAGTGTTCGGACTCCCGTTGGAAGGCCGTGTGTTCGATTCCCATCACAGCCATTATGGGATTTTTCTGCCCTGACCGGCTCCTACCCAGAGATGAGTTTGCTACGGGCTCAATTGGGAGGACTGGGACCAGACAAACGAGTTTCATCCACTAAATGGATGCGTCACTGTGAGTGTTGCTCAGATTTCCTGACCAACACTGCAGGTGTATGTATATTGGGGCCTGGTTGATGCCGGGATATTTTATGAAAGTAAGCGTTAAAACACATGTCATGCAGTCTCAGACTGGGATGCTAATCCATAGCATTACTGTCAACATCTTCATTCTCATCAATCAGTCTTTAAAACAAAGAAATCTCAAGTTCTGTGGCCCTTCATGCCCTGCCCTCATGGTGACCTCGGTTTTGTTGTCCATGTCAGCGTCTACGACCTTGGTTTGATTCAGTCAAGATCAGCGTATCGGCAAATTCATAGCGGCTGTCGCTGGGCGGACGTGGTGGCGAGGAAGAGCTCACTGCCACCGGCTTCTCGAAAAAGCAATTATTATCGTCAGTATGTGGCTTTGTGGGTGGTGTCCAGCGTATGTTGGATCAGAACAGGCGTCACAGAACATCACCGAAGTGACTCGGCAGCAGTGCAGTGTCTCCTCCGGTGGGTTCCCTCTTGACGACTTGACGAGGACTGCTCCCTGTGGTTAGCTGGTGCCGGGCTTGCGGTGGGCTGGGCCGGGCTGTGGCTGTGGACCGGGAGGTCGAAACGAGCGCGTGGGTGCAGTGCCACAGAGGTGGCACAGAACGAGGGAGAGCTTACTGTCAGGTTGCTGATTCACACACAAACATTCACACATGCATGCATGAATACAGCCAAAACTCCATTACACAACATGCATCCGACTCCATACAAATCACAAGGCGCTGAAAATCAGTTTTTAAAAAGTTCATTTCCCCAGTGTCTCCTCTTCTCCCATTTTCATACACATCACTGGTGGGTTTATTATTGCGTCTGTTCACAGGTCATATTTTGCTTTATAATCTTCCTAGGGTCAGTTCATCACAAATCATCACGTCCTTCATTCCTCTTCCTTGAATTACAACTGTCTCTGGTGGACATCAAACATATGTTTCCACCTACCCTTTCCACTGGGTTTCCTCAGAGCATAATTCTATGGCGATCTCCGACTTCGCCTCTTCACGTTTGGACAGCCTACCACTATGTCTGGCCGTCTCTGGCTGTTCCTTCCGACATCTTTCTGGCAGGGGGGTATGGCTCCCGTAGCTCACCCGACTCTCCCTCCAGTCACAGCCTCGTCTACTTCGCTACCGCTACCATAACGGCGTAGCTAGAAAACAAAATAAGCTATGATGACTATACTGCACATAGTTAGCAGCAATCCAACATAAATACTTTTACAAAATAATTTCGATTCCCAATTTCACGATCGACATGGATAAAATAAAAACAAAGACAGGAACTTTCATAGCTCCTTAAAGTGGTGTCAAATACTTTCTCTGTCTGAATCACTCCCTAGCAAAATGTATGCATTAGCATGTTACATTGGTAACATGCTAATGCATACATTTTGCATTGGCGGTTCTTTGCTAAAATGGGCTAGATCATTCCTCGTTGGGAGAACGCAGAAAGTTGTTGTGGAAGGGTCGTCATCCCATTATAAACCAGTCTTGTCAGGTGTACCACAGGGAAACTGTTCTGGGGCCCTTGTTTTTCTTAATTTATATAAATGACATAAGTAGAAATCTCTCTCCTGGAACTACTATAAGGCTTTTTGCAGATGACAGTTTAGTATATAGAACAATTAGAAGCAAGAATGATACACGCATTCTACAAGAAGATCTAAACGCTTTACAAGAGTGGGAAAGAACTTGGAAAATGGAATTTCATCCTCAAAGTGCCAAGTGTTGCGTATATGTAACAAACGCTCACTAATTAGATCAGATTATTCTATCCATAATACTATTCTTAAAGAAACTAATGCTGCAAAATATTTAGGCGTGATTATAGATAGTCGTCTCAAATGGAAAGAACATTACAATTTAGTATGTAAGAAAGCAAATAACATCTTAGCTTTCTTACACAGGAATATCAATGACTGCCCCCAAAAGGTTAAAGACGACTGCTACAAAACACTGGTTAGACCAGTACTGGAATATGGTTGCTCAGTTTGGATCCTTACCATCTAAAGGACATTGATAACCTTGAAAAGATTCAGAAGAGAGCAGCACGGTTCGTAACAGGGAACCACATCAGAGAAAAGGGGAATACTAGGAAGAACATGAGGAAATTAGAATGGAAACCCTTAGAAGAGAGAAGAGCTTTATTATAAACTTAACACCTTTTTCAAAGGCAGAGCTAAAGTAATTGATATTCCAATGGAACAACTAGTATTGAATAAAAGTAGCACCAGGAGTGGCGGTCAGTGTTATACCATACCTGCATCAAATATTGACAGCCACTTACATTCTTTTTATCCCAGTTCTGTACGGCTGTGGAACTCACTGCCGGGTGCCATCAAGATTGCCACAAATGCAATCTCTTTTAAAAAACAAATTGATACAACAGTTTTGAGATCTGCATATTGATGTTTTTCTATTTTTTACTTCCCCAGATATTTTACTGTTAAACTGGGCCTGAATTTGGCCATTGCTTTTAACTTCTTGAATATCGAGTGCGACCCCTTGTTGCCAAATTTGCTCCAGGGGCCAACAGTCTGAGTCGCACTATTTTATGTTATTTTTTTTACTTTTTAACATGCGCGCTGGTGACCTACTCGTTTTTGAGTGAACCAGTATTTTAGGAAGAAGAAGAAGAAGACTCATGTCTGTATTAAATGGGCCTGACAGTCGGCGGCCTCTTTTCCATTCTATCAGCGCTGTTGCTCGAATCTCTCTCCTCACTCACTTCCAGTGTGTTTAGCTTTTCACCCATTTTTTTCTTAACGCATCTCACATTCAAAACAAAGGAAGTGACCTGCCCTTTTAGAACGACAATCCTACGCCGTTTCCTTTTCACACATTTAACTCCCTTCGCTCGCGCTTAATCTTTCAACTACACAGGCACTTAACATTAATTTTTTCTTTCCATGTGCCTGACACTTACAAAAGAGGAATTGTGCGACATGGGATCGTGACTTCTTACTTTAAAGGTGTGATGTGTCCTGCCACACCGGGCCTGGTGTCTTCATGTCAAGAGCCGTATATGTCACCCCCGTGTACACCCAGCCTTCATGGTTGAATGAAACCCAGCACCCATAGAGCTGGTCACTAGGGCATGGCCATCAATCCTACGCTGCAGGCAATGCAACAACTCGAAGTCCAGTTCCTCACAAACAAAACATTGCAAGAAGACACTCTAGGGAGGACTGACCAATTACCACCACTATCCACCACCCCATCCCCACCCCTAACCCCAGAAAAAAAGTACAAACAAAACACTTGAGATTAGTAGCGAATTATAACGGAGCAAGAAACGTGTATTACAAAGAA